>PVLD010012432.1:0-33996 GCA_004027595.1 Dinomys branickii | reverse complement strand
ACTTAGTCATTCGAGAAATGCAAATAAAAACAACACTGAGATTTCATCTCACCCCAGTAAGAATGGCCAGTATGAAAAAATCATCCAATAACAAATGTGGGGCTTTCTTAATCGGAGGCTAAACACTAGGGAGGCCAAAGCAAGGCACCCAGGAGAGCTGGTTCGCAGGCGGAGGGGTGAGCCACTGTGCTCTCAGGACTGGCCCCCGCTGGGCCAAATTCCTGAGGCCGGTTCCTCACTGCCCAAGCGGGGCCTGGCTGCAGCCCCTGCCCGAGGTCCTCCCAGTGAGCCGGGAGAGGAGGAAAGAGGCAGCCTCGCTGTCCCTGCAGAGAGGAACGGGACAGAGGGGGAGGAGGAGCAAACAAAAAGGAGGAGAAACAGAAACCAGCCCTCCCCGCCTAGCCCAGGGAGCCTTCCCCCTGCGACTGGCAGAGCTGGGCCTTCTGGGAAAGAGGGCAAGAGACCGTCAGCTGAGGTTCTCTTCAACTCCCCCCATCTGCGGCACTTAAATCTGGGGTCACCATACAAGGGGAGAAATGTGAACGAGAGAACTTTTGGGGGAGATTCAAGACGTTTCAGCCTCGAGGCCATTATTCCCCTTAGTTTGTTCTCTTAAAATCGCTCACTATTTTAAAGCTACTTTTTAAAAAGAGGGGGAAAAAGTAAGAAATAAATGGGAAAGCACTGTCTTCTTTTTTCTTTATTTTTCTCTCTTCCCAGAGGTAAAGTTCTATTTTCAGAAGTATTTTCTCATAAGACTCATGAATCCTTCTGGCTGCATTGAGGGGAGGTTTCTCATCCTTCTTTATGCTGAATAACGAATGACATATTAGGTGGGTGTTGTCGTGATTCAATATGTGATTAACTTAGCATTCCAAAACCTTTCAGCTTTGCTCATCCATGTTGTCTTTTAGCTCACTGCCTTACTGGTAAAATTGGAAATTAAAGAAAGAAAAACTAGTAAGAATAATTATATGTTTAGCATCTAGGATATTAGACCAAGAGTATAGATTTCTTCCAAATGATAATGTGAGCTTCGAGATTTTAAAAATCTAATTTTATGATGTATTTAAAATATTTATAAAACAAGTTAGAAATATGTATGCAATTGATCAGCAAAGCACTTAGCTGATAATAAAATCTCTTAAAATACAAACATGAAGCCCACTGTGTTATTAATATAAAAACACCATATGAAGTAAATGAATCTAAATTCATTAAAAGGTGTCAATTCATATTAAAAGGCGACATTATATTTTAATATAAATCATTCAAAGAGAATAGCTCCTTACTGGACATAGCACTTAGAAGTCACAGCCCTCTACAGAAGTGCCTCTGTGAAACACAACCTAAATATCCCCGCAATGTTTGTTTCCATTTTCAAGCTAGTTCAAATCACTACACTGGCATGCAGTTGTTCTTCTTTGGCACCAGGTGATTTGTTGTCTGGTTACAGTGATTGGTGTGGGGGGTCTTGCTCTTTTTCTCCCATAATATGAGAAACAGAAATCTGAGAAGCAGCTCAGTGGCACAGTGCCTGCCTGGCAAGCATGAAACCCTGAGTTCGATTCCCGGTACCATATGAAAAGAAATCTGGGAATAACACAACCTCAAACTCACAACATCCATAAAACAAATTCTGTACAGATATTTATGGAGAAGCTACCTTGTGCCAAGAAAAATATTACATGAATAGGGTCATAAATACTAGCAGTATGTTTCTTGCTTACAGATAATTAGGTACTAAAATACTGTCATCTAGGAAACAACCAGACAAGGACTGTACCCCAAAGCCAGTGCCTAGATGCAAATGGATTGCTATATACTAATTTTACAGTTAACACCTTGTTACAGGTGCCTGTCTGCCTTAACACACACACACACACACACACACACAGTACGAACAGTGATTCCTCAATATGGAATGCATTATATACTCTGTGGATTTTTCCAAAGTCTTTCTGTCCAGAATGCACTTGGCTCTGTGTGGTTGTCTGAAGGAACTCGTCATCTGGAAAGATAAATTATTATCTGCATACATGAAGGCGCCTGGCATGGTTGTGGTATAGCATACCTAGCCAATTGTTTTGGTTTACATCCCTAAAAAGCTAATTTTGACAGTTCTCCATGAAAAAAATAAGAGATACTATTGAAGCTTATAAATAAATGTAAAAGTATACTTCTCCCACCAACTTTCCGTTAAACACAAAATTGTTTAATGGGGTGTCGCTGAGCAGAGCAGCCCTGTATTCAAGGTGAGAACTTGGTAATGGCGTGAGGACCGACACTTCGGCTCCCTGAGCAGGGAGCCCTGCGGTGGAGCCTTGTGCGCGTACAGTGTGGGGCTGTTGCTGAAGGGGCTTTCACCATACACGAACATTCCTTTCCCTTCCTTGGGTTGTCTGGAAAGTCACACAGCACAGACTGTGCAAACATTCCTATAGTTATGACACTCTTGCCCTACATTTCCTAGTGGATTTCCATAAAGATCTAATTCTTTAAAGTCCATGAAAGTACAGCTATACAGTTATGCATTAAGATGCTCAAAACCCTGATGAAATAACAATTATACTATATTATTAAGTACGGTTACATAGCAACACTTCTCTACGACTAATTTGAAATACCTTAAAATGTTAGCACTAGGGGAGTTAAGTTATTTTAACTGCTTTTTACTGTGAACACATATTTGATCCACTTATACTTAAAATGGGTAATGAATAGCAATTTACATAAAATAACCTGGAATTGACACCCTTCCCAATAAGTTGACAAGAAATGTTGTCAATTAAATCCGTAAACGGAGACTATTCCCAGCATACCTTCCCTGTGTTCCTGGCTGGGTTTGGAGGATGAGGCAGGCAAAAGGAGAGAACTTTAGGGTAGAAAGGAAACGGAAGAGAGGGGATTTAGTGGGACTCTTTTGCTTCCTTTTTTCTTGTGCAGTTTCCAAGGATATCAGGCAAAGAAATTGAGACTGCAAAGAAGAGAGGGGCAAACGGCAGGTGCTGGATCCGGACGCGCGCCGGTCCCTGACCCCGCAGCCTCCCGCCCCGCCAGGCCGTCACCTCCATCCATCACCGTCTCGCGGCACCCGCAGCGCCCCAGGAACCCCCTAATGGGCGACACCTGATGTTTCCGTTCTTTTCTATTTAGAATGTCTTATATATTCTTTTAATTGCTAATTTAGAAGTATTAAACAATGAAAATTTAGTATGGGGGAGACACTGTGCTTAGAGTGGTGGAATAGCACCTCGCCTGTTCTCAGGGCTTGGGGCGCACAGTCTGTGGGTGAGGAGGAGGACACCATCCCGTGTCATAAACGCCTCCCAAAGGCGACAGTGCAGCTCCAGTAGCCCCATGGGATGGGCTGCACAGTGACTTTCTCAAGCTGAAGGTTGCTCTGAGCTCTGGTGGGGAAGTCTTCATGATGAAGGTGAAAGAGTGCGAGTTTATCAAAACACCTAGAAGGAGAGAATTAGCTTAGCAAGTTAACAGAAACTCACAACGGCTGGACAGAAAAAGGGAAGAAAGTGGGTATTGTGAAGTAACTGCAGAGAAGCACAGCAGGCAGGACATGGAGAAATCAGGGGCACGGGCGGAAACGCGGGGCAACCCCACCCCAGGGCACCACACAGGGTGCCCCAACATGTGTAAGTGGCAAACCTGGGTCCAAGTGCGAAGTGAGAGGACCGGGTCAGGTGCAGGTGACCACGGAGACAGGGCAGGAGCTGACCACAGTGTAACGGGGCTCTGAGGCTTGTGCAGCGGGGGCGGAGGGAGGGAGTAAATAAGTGAGCGTTTAGGAGCTGAGTAGCTGAAATTGTAAGAGGAGAGTCTGGGAGGATTCGGAGACAGTATGCTGAGTGTGATGTGCCGTAAAGCATCTAAGTGAACACACTCCACGGGCCCTGGAATGTACGGTGGGAAGCTCAGGAGAGGGATTTGGGCCTGAGAGATACGAATTTACGATAAACGTTTCCTCTACGGCAATTAAAGCCCCTGGAGTGAGTGAGAACTTTAGAACAAGACGAGAGATAAGTGGAAGAGAGGCACGATGTGCCTGACCACTTAAGGGCTACTCTGAGGGGAAAAGCCAAAAAGAAAAGAAAGCAAACAAACAAATGAAGTGCATGGTGTCACGAAAGATCAAGAAAGAGGCAGCTTACAGAAGCGAACAACAGAAAGCGAGATTATAGCAATGACAGAGCATGACTCACACTTAAAGACTCCGCAGCGACCTGTGCTGCCCACTTCACTGATGATAATGTTTGCCTGGCACGCTGTGGCTCAGGAAGCTGGCTGGGGACAGAGAACTCCGCCCCCCAGCGTCACGCAGGGGTTCCACGCCCCACTGCCTCTGCCTCCGAGCCCTCCTGATGTGCTTGGCTCCTCTTTTTTGTGGGGATGTCTTTCCAAGCCATAAATGAAAACGGTGTCTGAATCTGTTTTCCTAAGTGCTTGCGACATTGGTCCTCACAGTGCCCTCTTTCAACTGCCTCCTCCTCCTCCTCCCTGGGATGATACAGAAAGCCCCGTCTTTGGGCCGTCTGGAGGACTGCGCACACAGCATCCGTGGACAGATGAGGTTGGCAGCAGGCTTCTAGTCCTGTGTACCCATGCCCTGCAGAAAGTAGATATGACACCCCTGTGGGCCACTTGCGGTTATCCAGCGTTGGGAGGACACAGACTTTCGGTACCAAGAGGATGAGGGGACCCTGACTGCCACAGGAGAATATTGCCAGGTTTGAATAATTCAGCACACTGGCTGGGAACCCCAAGTGCTCTACTGAGAGACCAGCAGCCTCTGAGCTGCTCCCTTGCGTCCAGCAGGGTATTGCGGGCATGTGGGGAGGCGCTTGTCCACGAGAGCTCAGTGTGCAAAGAGGACTCATGGTTAAGCCATTCAAACCTGTCTCAGTTGCCCCAAGATGCTCAGGGATGTGTGGCAGTTTGCCTTCTCTTCAGCCTTTCCTATGCTCACACAAAAGCGCAGAGAATATTTACCCAGAAGTGTGTGATTGCTGAGCATCTCCCCAATCTCTCCGTCACTCCTACTTCCTTCACCACTTTCCACAATCAAAAAGGGTCCCAATGAGCACCTCAAAGCCAGTGCCCAGCACAGAAGACAAAACCTGACACTCATGTTTTCTACGTCAAAGAACATGTTGAGCCGCCCTCCGGGCTTGGTTGCGAACGTACCAGAAGGAAGGAGAATGGAACGAAGCTCCTCCTGCTGTGGCAGCTCGGTTGGAGTAGGAAGCCTGGAGCAGGTCAGTGAAGCTCACTTTGAGTGGGTCATGGGCATGTGACCTTGAGTCCTGTGGACAGATCCTGGCCCATTCCTCTCTGGCGTTGTCCCCCTGCTCTGCTTTCCAGCTAGTACGAGCTACGCAACTTTGCTGTGTCGTCCTGTTCCACTGCAATGGTCCTGCCTTGTCACCTGCTCACGATGGACTGGGTCATCTGAAACAAGGAGCCAAATCAAGCCTCTCTCCCTTAAACTGTGTCTGCCAGGTACTGCAGCAACAGAATGGTGACCATACTGACCAACTTAGACAACGAAATGCAGCATAAAGGCTTTTTGTCTCGCTAAAGAGGGAAAGGTTCCATCAGCCTGGGATTTGTATTGGAAGGAAGACTTGGAAGAATAGACTTCTTTAGGAATCAGAGTGGACTGTTTAATATTTTCCAACATATTATAATGTGTATGTTATCTTAAAATCTCTGCTTTACAAGTAAGTTTTTAATACCTTGCATATATAAGCAATATACCCTTATCATGTACCGAAACAACTACTTTCTTGAATCTCTGCAATCTTGATCTTTCTTAACCCTGACTCATTTCCATGATTTGCACTTAGGTGACTGTGTAACTGCCTTCAGAACAAAGGCAGAAAACTCAGAGCTGGGAGTGGGAAGATGTGTGGCAGGATACACATGTAGCGATGAGGAATTCAGTTTTCTGCAGAGTGATATTGTGTATCGTGAAATACTAAAGAAATGGTTGGGTCTGGAAGGCAGAAAAAGGGAAAGATTTGAAAATTGTCCCCTGTAGACGGTAGTAAAAAGCACACACATCTGTGAGAGTCCTCAGGTGAGGCCTCATGAGACAGTCCTGCACCCTAGAATGTAAGAGTTGGTTCCTTGACCCTCACTTGTGAGCAGAAGTGTGGTTGTATAAGTTCACAGGTCACACAGCCACGAGGTATGCGCACCTGCTCTCAGGAGGCGCATGGTTCGTCCCGGCTCTTTTGATGCCTCATCTCCACTCCTATTCATCTGCAGTTTACCAAAATCACTTTTTAAATTTGTGAGTGTGTCACCAAACTAGTGTCCGAATACATTCACAACCTTCCCATGGTGCTTTTCTGCTCTGGCCGCACAATCCAAAGCTTTCCAGCCTCTCCCCCAATTCATATCTTTACCTTGAGATTAAATCTCCAGCGCCAATGGGGATATATGGTTCAGAATATTCATTGAAAATGATTCAAATTCAGTACTAGTACCTGAAGTCCCAAGAAGATGTCTACCTCTCCAACACATGAGCAGAATTCCTATATTGACTTAGTTCCCAAGTTGAGCATTTTCTTCTTTAGTGCATGTAACAGGCAGAGTGCAGCATTTAATTACAAATTTAAAGTCAGGAGGGAAATATGTTCCTCCTCAGTCTTAAAAATGTGCCTTGCCAATTGGAATATTAAACTAACACTTTCCAAATTTGTCCTCTACTTTGCATTTGTGATGTTTTCACAGAACTTCAAACATAATGTGTTTCTAAGACCCAGTTGATACAGGCACTGCAGGAATGCACTGCCGGTCCCCCACGACCCATAAGGGAAAGGAAACAAGCAAGAACGGCGCTCCATGCTTTGTTTTGAACAAGTTAACTAAACATTACATGAACGGATTAGAAAAGCAATTGCGTTATTTAGTTGAGTAATTGCCCACTCAAATCCCCAAAGATCAGTTATCGTAACATGAACTAGAAGATTTCCACTAAGAGTCATAAATGAGTCGATAAAAGGTCATGTTTTTATACGCTAAAAACCCTTGAAAGAATAATATTAACGTTGACTCCTGGGCCATGCCCACACTGGCCCAGTGAAAGGTATTTCCCTGCAGAGTACGCTGCCTTTGGAGTTCAAATTCTTCTCAACCTGCAGCACAGGCGACACTGAAAACCACTTTCAAGGTATTGTGATTTAATGGTCTTACAGAGGAGCCGGTGTCAAGCTCATGCTGCGGAAGGAGGCCCCGTGTAGTGCCTGTCTGTTGATGTTGGCCGGTTAACTCATGGACGGAGAAGGCCTCCCAAGTCTGCTACTCTGTGATCCTGGCCGTTTTGGCTGTTTTCTTCTTTTAATCTGGCAAAGTGGGTATTAACAAGGGAGTAAACTTCGCACTATTCCTAGCAGATACATTGATGCATTCGGTTGCATGTGCAAAATCACTACGCATTTTCCCTGCCTTCTTTCCCTCCTGTCTCCCTTCCCTCATCATAGTTGTTCTTTTTTTTTTTGAGCAGCTTATTTCCCTTTCTTAATATCTGTTGTACCTTTCAGATTCTATTTACTCTTTCAGGTTCTTACACTGAGGAGACAAGATGATGTTTGGTTTATTGAGAGGAGCAGTTAATGTTTAGGTGTTTGATCAATCTTACACGCCTGTATGTGTTACTCTGAGCAACTACTTTGAAGATAACAATATACAACAACCATTGTTCATTTCCTACACCTTATTTTGAAATTCTGTGTTGTTTTTGTTTTTGTATTGTTTCATTTTTTGTCTTTGTTTTTGTTATTTTGTTTCTATTCTTTCACTTTTATTTTTTAAATTTTTAAAACATCACTATGCAGTTTACTATTATCAAAGAATAGGGAAATCTATTTCTTAGGAAATATTCTGAAACACTAAAAGTATTATGACTTCTAATGAAACTAGATCTGATAGTTGTTATAGTAGCAGGATACATGTCTCAGTTACCTACACTATAAAATGATGTAAGGGAAAAACAGAACTGAGACTTATTATGTTCATGGACCAACTCCCCATAGTGAATGTGATCATTATATACTGCAAACATGCACTAATAATTTTTTTTTTTTTTTTTTGGCAATACCGGGGATTGAACTCAGGACCTTGTGCTTGCCAGGCAGGCACTTATGCCACTGAGCTATAGCCCCAGCCCATAAAGAATGTTTAACATAAAAATGAAATGATGTAATGAAATACATCATGTGAATTAGGCATTATAAAAGTCAGAAGTAAATGGAAGAAAAATAAAAACTTTCACTTAAAAATGTGAAAATAGAAACTTTATTACTTTCCAGTTTTGATACATATAAACTCATAAGTGCAAAAACTTAATGTGTAGGTAGAGATTCTCTTAGAACTGGGTTGAAGTGATTCTTCCTTTTATTTTTCTTAAATGTTAATAAGTAATTTTACTTATTTCAAATTTTGATTTTTAGAATTTTTCCTAACATGTTAAACAAGCTGAAACACAGAATTGTTTGGCTTATGGCTACATTTTGAGACCAGTCTTTTAAGATTTAGGTTCTAAAGTTAAGTGGTTATTTTAGATTTAATGAGAGAGTGTACTTACTGATTTTCAAGGTTAGCAAAAAATGTTTATCCACCCAGGTGTGTGTGTGTGGTTGAAAATAATATTGTGACTCTAGGCACAACACTGAAAAACCAATGAGAATTTTTGTTGATTGACACTAAAGTTAATTACTGGATTGGTTTTAAAATGCAGGGCTTAAAACCAGACATATCAACCAAGGAAGAAAAAAATATTCCAAATTATGAGTCCACAAACTGAAGACATGTTTTTAAAATCCCCTTGTAAGAACAAACTGTAAATTTCTTGCACCCGTCTCCAATAGTTAAGTCCTACAATCAGAAGTTTTGGGGAAAGAAAAGAGCTCAGTGCCACCACAATCATTCAAATCCTCTACATGGCACAAGTGTTACCAAAATAACAACAGAAGTCTTGGGCATCCTCTCCAAGAGTCAAAATCTAAACCTGGAATATTGGCCAGAACACACAACAGAAACCAGAAAGCTTGAGCAGATTTAGAGCTGGAATGATGCTCCCGTTTCTGTGAGCACCTCCAAGGTAAGCACCGAACACGATTTGGAGACCTGTAATATAAGGACTAGCTCTCTGCAGGGTACTTTTGCTGCACTGTGACATGGACAAGGGCTCACACGTCCTACTCATAATCATGACTAGTTAGCAACCCTGACACTTCTTAGACCTCAGAGTTAAGCTCAGAGTTAAGCAGAAGTGACAGACAACCAACAAGCATCCCAGAAAGGTACTCCCATGTTCCTCAAGGCCTCAGAGCCTGGTGTATCCAGTACCTGCTTTTTTACCAAATCAGTACTATTATGGATTGGATCACAGCGTCTTGGAAAGGCCTCCCATGAAGGTAGGCAGGGATTTGGGAGGTGAGTGGTGACTGGATCATGGCAGCCACACAGCTGACTTACTATCAGGAAGTGGTGCATGGCCAGCAGTGGTGGTCACATGACCCAGAAGGATTGATTTCCTGCTCTCTTCTCTCCACTTCCTGGCAGCCATGACATGAACAGGTTTCCTCTGCCCAGCCCTTCCTGTGCCATTTCTGTGTGCAAACCTGGTGAATGTGGACTGAAACTTGTGAGACTATGACCCAAAATATGACCTCTCCTCCTTTAATTTCTGGGTTTTGAGTCTTCTAGTCATGAGGAATGACTAAGGAAAGTATAATCAGTTATTACAGCTATCGCTACCTACTCTTTGTAATAGAGGAATAAGACCGAGACATTAGAGAATCTACTTACGTATAGGTGTTTTCTCCCTAGAGATTTTCCCACTTGCAAAATCTAAAGAAAGAATGTGAAATATTCTTTCTTCCAATGGAAGATCAAACTACAAGGCAAAGAAAATATTCAGACAGAATGCGGACAGACTGAGCACAAAGAAATGAAAATTTATGTCACCAGGAAAAACAGAGAAGTTTCACCTGTAGGAAATTGGAGGAAATGTCATTTCAGTGACAATGCGTGAGGGGTAGAGGGGGTAGGTCTTTAAATTCAATCTCATCCAGGAGGGCTCCACTGTGCTGTTATACATTGATCATTACTGAGTACATTGAACAAGGCATTACCATCAAAGAGAGCAATTCCAGAATAAATAAGCCATTGTGGAAGAAGTAAACTGGAATAAAAAGCACTGACATTCTATGACCCTTCTGGAGTTGGAAAAGAGCAGCTGCAGTTGATGATAGAACTTTAAAGGACTGAACAACAAACACCCACTAAAATGTCTCACACAAATCCAATAAATCCAGGCTAAACTCACTGAGGGTTTGCGTGGCCTTCCCATTCATTTGCCACAAGGAGGCAGTTACCTTTAAATTAAGATAGCAGCAAGTTGTTGAAAAGCAGCGAAATAAAGAAATTTGAGAACTGCATCTGGAGAAGAGCTTTGGGTATGTGATTACTGGTACATTCAAAATTAGAATAAAGCAAGTCAGCAGGCTGCGATGTGAGAAATGTAACTGCCACAAAGCTAGAAATTTGAACTGCAGGAGCCTTTGATTATTTCAAATTTAAAGCAAGTAAACAAATAATAATGATGAGACTTGAGAACTCAAAGCTTCACACTAGTCCTAGACAAACCCTGAGGGCTCTGTGCCCCAGGCACGGTATTACTCTAACGCTCCCTTCAGTTATAGCCAAGGGAATGAGGACGGGGGTGGACTTACACGTGAATGGGACGGGGAGCCGTGGAAAGTGGATGAAATGCTTGCACGGAAACAACGCAGACCTCAGCAGAGGCACAGACGGCTCCCGGGCCAGGGCTGGAGAGCCGCCCCTGCGCGTCCTCGCTCCTCCCACTTCTGGATGGAAGTATTCTGTTTTCCTTCAGCACCTGGAATCGAACTCATGACCTCAGGCTTGCCAGGCAAGCAATTATGCGGCTGAGCTATATCCCCAGCCTTGGAAGTCATTTTTAATACATTTTATTGGTACATGTTTATAGTACATGATGATTATGTTCCTTGTAGGGAATTGGTATATATGTGACATTTCTTAACTCTTCTTAAAGTTTTAAGTATAATTTTTAATAGTGGAGTATTTCAAGTCCTCTGTGAAAAGTAAACCACTACAGATCTAAAGGTTTTTATAAGCTGCTTGGCAATTCACCTGTTGTTTTTTTCTTCCTATAAAATGAATGATTATGACTCTAGGTCCACGGAAACATCAAGGACAAATGAACACATGAAAAATAAAAGGGACACAAAGTGCTGTTCAAGCCCTCCCTCTCTGCCTGCCCTCTCAGGACCCTGTATATACATTTATGTATAGAGAGAGGGAGAGATGCATTTTATATGTGTAATATGTGTGTAACATGTTTCTATTATACACGGTGTTAGTATGTGGTGATCACATTCCGTGTATGAAGCCAGGCACGGTGGTGCACACCTGTAGTCCCAGCGCTCAGGAGGCTTAGGAAAGAGGATCGCTGTGAGTTTGAGACCAGCCTGGGCTACAAAGTGAGTCCAAGGCCAGCCTGAACTGCATAGGGAGATCCCTATGTTTTTGTCTCAAAAAGACAAAAACAAAAACAAACAAACAACAAAATCATTCCATGTAGGAACTTGGTTTATGTACACAGAAAATGGGGGAATTGTGAACTGAATACAAGTGTTTATTGTTTCTATGTTCAGACCTCTGGGCACTGTGTGTGTGTGTGTGTGTGTGTGTGTGTGTGTGTGTGTGTAGCGAAGGATAGAGAGTGAGTATATCATCTTTGCCCTCTGACTTAACCTGAACATATTTTAGGTATAGACTGACTATTAGTGCAGAAGCACATTGTTAACCTAAACTACGTTCAGAGTCAAAGCACATCGTTAGTGTCATAGAAGACAGTGGGCTTGGAATTATGAACCAATATCTATTTTTGTCTTATTTTTACTGAAAATTGAAATTTGACTTCAGAGTAGAATTGTAAATATTTTGAACTATAAAAATTAACTTCCACACCCTCATCATTAATGCAATGAAGTGAGATCAAACCATTTATAAACTCTTGCTTTGCCAGTGAGTACTGTCTCTTAGAACCTGTCAAGAAAGAAACTTAAAACAAGCTTATTTGCTAACTTAGAGATGGCTTTTATAATAAGGTGTCATTCTTTGGAAAGCAGGAATGGTGCTGTGCTAACACTTTATTTCCTTGGCAATGTCAGAGAAATTTTCCTTGAGTATTTTATAGCATGACTTAGTTTTCACAGCAGTGACATTTGAAGTCAAAGTTTTCCTTCACATTTTCCCTCGTTTATTTAAATCCCAAGATGTTTTGCCACCAAAGCCAGTTCCAGTTTTCCTGAGAGAATCAGCAGTCACGGACTGCACCCACGATGCACGGTGGTTTGCTGCGTGGCACAAGAGGGAAAGGGCCCTAAGTCAGTGAAGTCCACAAACCAATGGCCACAGCCATGGCAATTCCATGATAATAACAAAAGCTGGTCTGTGTCATTCTTTAAAGTACCTTTGCTTTCACAAATATTATATTTGATCTTCAGTAAAACTATACGAGCTGGAGAGAGGTCTTACTCTAGCCTCCCCTGGGACGTTCCCTACTGGAGTGCAATAAAAGAATGCTCCTCCTTTGGCTTAGTCCAGGGGAGAGTTGACTGGCTGTGTGCCTTAATTCCTGAGTGCCCAGGCTGGAACCAGGCTGTTCTTTCTATACACTCGGGGCATCCAAGATTTGTTTTGCTGTTTTCTGGTGATTATGACTGTCCAGCAGCCGTTTAAGGCCTTGTTACAGGAGGGAAAATCCAGTGAAGACTGAGCACACTCAGAAGGTGTGACATGCTGAGGAGGAATCCCAGCACTGACAAGTCACCGAAGAGGGTGCTGGCTGCAGGAAGCAGGCGCTGCCCTCCCAGCCGGGCTGGGAAGAGCAGGAGTGTGGCTCAAGTGTGAGGTGGGCTGTGCTCCCCAGCTGGCAGGCACAAGCTTTCATGTTTGCCTCAGGCTGGCTGTGGCCACATGCTGCAATGCACCCAGGGCACCTACTCTGTCCCCATGTGGCTGGTCCATCCATGGCACCCAAGAACTCCTCGGCCCCTCCCCCTAAGATCCCTGCCTTGCCCATGCACTAACTCAGGCTCGCAGCCCCTGTCAGTAATGCCCCTCCCTGAGATTCACCGCCTCAAGTCTGTGCCACTGGCTTACTGCTCCTCTACCTCGTACCTCTGCTCCACATCCCTCCCACTCTGCAAAGGCCACATTGCCACACCAGCCAGAACACAGATCTGACATCTTTACTGAAGACACCATGCTTCTCAGCACAGCAGTCTCCTTGTCTGACAATCTCCTTCAGCCCAGGCCATAAACCCAAACCTCATCTAAAGGCATATGCTATTTAAGGCGTGCTTTAGCCAAGAGCTTCCTCAATCTTTTGTGACTTTGCTCATGAGACTGGCTCTGGATTGGACCATCCTTGTCCCTGTTTCTTGTAAGGAAATAATCAACTATCTGCAGAATCTCATTATACTCTAATGGAAGAGTTAGCACCTTTGACTTAGGTAATCTTATTGGTATTTTAAACACACTTATTCTAGCATTATCAAATTATACTATAATTTTATTTACCCATATGTCAGCCCTAAATACATGAGATGCTGCGGTTCTCAAAGACAGAGAAAACAGAAACCGTGAGCTACAACAGCCCATTGCAGGTGCAGTTTAGCTTCCCACCTTCAGGGACGGTGCTTCCTCAAACACATACACATTTTTTCTCTTGGTACGTGTTTATCTAGAATTACCCTGGCTTGTATCCCATGTTCTACAGTTCTGATTATCCTCAGATGCTGTTCATATTGTATCACTATTATGAAACAATTGATGCAGGGTGAACTATACAAATAAATTTTTTTTTGAGACAAAGTTTTGTTCTGCAGTTCATGCTGGACTTGAACTCACTTGGTTGCCCAGGGTGGCCTCCAAATCAAGACAATTCTCCTGCCTCAGCCTCCCAAGTTCTGGGATTACAGATATGTGCCACCACACCCAGCAAAAATAAATTTTTAATATGAGATGTATTCTGCATTATTCCCATAAAAGAGAATTCACAGTTTCCTCCTCTATTCTTCTGGAGCACTATAAATATCAACAAAAACACAGAATATTGTTATTTGTCAAACACAGGAAATATAGTACATTAGGCATGCACACTGGCTCTGGAGTCAGATGCACGTGTGAAAACTGTAACTCAATTCTTTTCTAATTCTGAACATAGGAGAACTGTAAATTTTGTTAAGATTAAGTTTCACGGAAAACATTCCTGTTATTATCTGAATTGACAGTTTTTGGTTGTACATATGAAAACGTCAATGTCTGTGCAGAACTAAAAGTACTAGAGAATAATGTGTTCAGGAAATGTCATAATTACTGGGAGGTTTTTGCCTCTTCCCAGTGAGAATGGCAGGGAAAGCAGATATGCCATTTCCTGGGTATTTAATAATCCTGGCATTTGGTCTGCATGGGCGGTGGGATTGGAAAACTTTCATGGCAATGACTGAGTCAGTAAGCAAGTCAACAAGACTAGCTCTGCACATGGAAGCAACAGCTAGGAAAATAACTCAAGCTTCTCACTCCCCACTGCTCAGGAAAGAACAGCATTTCCCACAATTGAAATCCAACCTGAAGACCATCACTGTAATGATTATGTAGATGAGAACAAAATTTGCAAAACTGCATTAGTTAGCAGTAATGATCTAATCTATAGGACTAGGGTTTCTATTTGACTGAGCTATTCCTCTTCTTGGTATCTTCTCAAAAGAATCAGAAACATCATACCACAGTGATACATGCACACCCGTGTCTATAACAGCACAGTTTATAACAGCTAAATCTTGGAAATAACCCAAATACCCATCAGTGGATGAATGGATAAAAAAGATGTGGGTCTTTTCCTTAATCCAAAGGAGTACTACTCAGCCATAAAGGAGGATAAACTTGAGACATTCATGGATAAAAGGATGAACCTTGACACCATACTCTTAAGTGAAATAAATCAGATGCCTACATGTAAATACTGCATTGTGTCTCTGATGTGAGAAACTGAAAGTGTATATTGGGTATTATGAGATAGGAAGTAATTGTTCAAATGGAAAGAGGAATCAGGAGGAGGGAGAATGGGAGGGAGAAGAAAAACAATAGAAGAATAAAAGATAAAATGGAAATAACTTTGTAAATAAAGAGAGGAAGGGGGTGAAAAGAAGAGAGGGGATTGGGAAAAAGAGGAAGCAAACTACATCATGCACAGGTGCAAATTCCCTGTGATGAATACGATCATTATGTGTGTCTAAAATTTACCAAGAAATTTAATTTTTTAAAAATCTGATCTCTAATGTGGGTTAGAAATATTGATTATTTTTAAAATAATTTGAATTATTTTACTTTAAAATATATACCAAAATATCCCAGCCTCCTATAAACAAAAGGAAATATTTCTCTATATTTCAGGAAAACTATCATGGCCCAGGATTCTCAGACTTATTATTTCTTACCAGAAAATTAATGTGAGAAAATGTCACTTAATAAAAAATTATTTATGTTTTTCTTTCACTTAAAAAATATTCATCTCAGATTTATAATTTTTCAACTTCAAATGTTTGCTAAATATATGCTTGATGTGTATCTGTTCATTTCTTAGTTTTTATTTGGCTCAGTTTCTTGGTCATCCTGGACTTTGCCAGCATGTTTTATGCAAAGTGCTGCCGTTAGGATGTTATCTACTTAATTTTATGATTTTATGTGTTAATATTTTCATAATGGCTATTAATTTAATGTGTATTTCCTTTAAATATACTGAGAAAATCTGATGATTTTGTGCCTGACAATGTGAGGTACCAAATAATATACATGAACTATATTACATAATATATGTGTTTCATTAAAATATGTGATTCCAGTATTTTGGGGACCAGACCATGAATTATATTTCCAACATCACCTCATAAATTTATAAACTGAAACATGTGGTATTACCCAAATGCTTTCTTTTCAAAATGAAGACATCTAATCATATACTTTTTTAATATACAGCCTTAGGATTTTGACTGTGTAGCCTTTCTCAAAGTATACTGAATATAATTGATTATGGACATCTGCATTTTCTGAGTGTTAAAGAAACTAGACCCTTTTAGAATAATATTTTTGAAAATAAGTAAAATTAAAGATAACCACTCATTTTCCAAAGTGAATTCTAATTATGAACAATCAAAAATTTAAAAATTCTGATTCAAAATTCATAGTATGACCTCTTCCATGGAAATATATATCAATTAAGTGTTTAATATATCACTATTCTACTTTCTCATCAATTAATACATCATTGATAATTTATTTCCTATTTTAATTATATATGTAGTCATATATTTCAATAAGTAGAAATGCTCTTATATTAAAAATGATATTTTAGTGGCATAAATATTAATATTTTAAGGATAAACTACTTTTAAAAGTATGATAAATTCATGCCTGATTGCAATAGAGAAATACCAACAGTTTAAAATGTTTTTAACAGTATTTAAGAGGAGCTATTCTTCTGTTTCTTCAGTCAGAATAATACAAATTTTTAAATCATTGCAACTGAAGTAAAATCATCTTTCAATGTTTCATCAATTCCCTATTGCTTCTTTACTTGTGCATATTATTTTTCATTTATACTTGGTTACTTCTTTTTTCGTCACTTCTGTCATTTGGTGTCTATGAAATGACAGGTTTTATATTTGGCCTCCAATCCGTCTAATGGAAGGCCAAGGCACAACAAGAAAAAAGCACAGGGCAGCTCCGGGCAGTGAACCTCACGTGGAGCAGGCCCTGAATCTCCCCCTGGCCAGACCAGTGACGCAAGTGGAAACCACAGTCCCTCTGACTGGCAGGTTGCCGCGCGTGAACCCTCATCCCTGGAACGCCAAGGCCTCTGCAGGGAGTTCCGTCCATCCTTGTGATTATTTCCCCCTTGGATTTGCCATAAATTGAAATGAAGAACACTTGTCCTAAGCAGTCATTCTCACTCATATTCATACTTGGACATATTTGGGCCCCTTTCGCAGTAGGGCCCAGCCCTCACTGTTCTGTGAACAGACTCTGCTTTGAAAAGTGGGTCTTCCTGTCAGTCCGTGCACTTGGCTGAGTGAACTGACCTCACAGGAGAGGATTCATGTGACCCAGGCTTAGTCAATCGGAACTCTTCTCCCATTTTGTGACTGGTCCAAGATGAGCACACGACATAGTCAGACCAGCTGCAGCTGATTTGAGGGTTTCTCCTGTGAGAAACCCTGCCTTTGGGGGGACCGGGAAAGTAGTATTGTTCCCCGAAGTTACCAGCATCTCCCTTGCCACCATAAGGAAACTGTTTCTGAAAACACTCAAATAGCTGAAGCCAACCTATGGGAACACAGAGTAGAGAGATAAAGTGCAAATGTTCTCTTCGTGTCACTGCAACAGAAGAGCCCACATCTGCAACTTGGGCTTTTGGGGGACATCCTACACAGAAATCGTAACGTGCCATTCATGACCCCCAGAAGACTCACGTTCACTTCATGATGCATAGTTCATTTATCCATCTCTGAGAGTCACAAACTCAACAGTTCCAACACTGCTGAAAACAGCAGTTTCCTTCGACACTCAAGACAAGCTCAGCTTTGAGTTCCTGCAAAAATCAAAACAGAAAGTGAAACGCGTCCAACACACCTCTGCTGAGTACACACCGCGCTGAGTACACCCTCCGTGACCCACTCTTCCAAAATCTGCACGTGTCCACACATGAGGGTTTTGGAGGATATTCTTCGCTGAAATCGTAGCAGACAATATTTTAGCCAAGTGAATCCAGGTAAAATGAAATTTTACAGTTAATCAAACAAATGCGTCTTCCTTTCTGTATGAGCTCGTTTATGTTATTTTTATATAAATACTAAAATTCTTTACTACACTGTTGCAACCATGCACGTTGTCTCTTCTTCTCCTGGGGTATGAGTTTTTCATTTATTTTGTTTAAATGTATTCCTTTGTTTTTAAAATATGAACTTTTTTACATGCTGTTTTTCTTTTAATTATGTTTTTAATACTTTTGTCCTAAAGCTTTGAAGGTTTCATGTTTCTATGAATGTAATCTTCATGGCTTCTTTCCTCACAAACTGGGTTTATAACCCTAACTATACTTACACATTTCATCCATTATTTGAAAAAATCCCTCCTGGAAAATTCCCATTAAATGCTTCTATTTTTCTGAATCTCCTGCTTTTTTTTTATTGTTTTTTCTGCCTTTCAGATGGTACCACTCATTTTGTTTAATTTTTTTTACATGTTTTGATTTTATTATTTTTATCTTTGAATTTTCCTTGTTCTTCACTTTTATAGTTTTGGTAGTATGTCAGTATAATTTTAGCATCATTTTTATCATTTTTACCTTAAAATAATCTTTCAACTTATTATAGTTTCATTAAAGATACATTAAATATAAATTAATTGATGATAATTTCTATTTTCACATTATTGAATTTTGCCATTAAGAATACTGGATACCTTCACTGTTCTTTCGGTATCTCCAGTGACAACTTAGAATACTTCACAAAGGAGATATATTTCCTTTTCCCAAAGGAACTCTATGTAGTATTTTCTTTCTTAAATTCTTTTCATTTTTAGCTGACACATCATTATAACATGTTTATATGACACTGCAGTATTTCAATACATGTCTATATAATTTACAATGATCTGTGAGGTAATCAGCCTCCGTATCACCTCAACATTTGCTATTTCTTTGTACTGGAAGCATTCAAAACCCTTTCTACCAAAGTTGGTATGAACTGTCCAATTAAGTTTTGTGAACTGCAGTTACCTGACCATGCTGCAGCCCACTGGAAGTTACTCCTCATGTCCAGCTGCCCCTCTATACCCTTCACCCTTCTGCTCACACTGTCCATCCTGCCCAGTGTAGTACCTTCCTTTGGAAATTTACTTTGTTTGAGACAGGGTCTCACTATGCAGTTCAGGCCAGGCTTGAGCTCACTCTGTAGGCCAGGCTGGTCTCAAACTCACAACGACCCTCCTGCCTCAGCCTCCCAAATGCTGGGATTATAGGTGTGCAGTGTCATGCCTGACTGGAAATTATTTTTTCTATCATACTTCATTATTATACATTGTGAATATATTAGAATGTGGCATATTTCATTGTTTACAAAAGTTATCTCATACTAGTTTTTAAAGTTATCGTAGGAGATCTTTTGCAATTTACTGGTACAGTTGCTTTTGGTAAATTTTAAGAATTTTACACATTCCTTTATAGTACTCACATCCCTCATGTGTCTGTAAATTGCTAAACATTTCTAGAAAATGGGTATGTAGTAAGTCAGTGGCATACTTGTTGTATTTCTAAAATTAATGGAAAAGCTTCAAGAGTCTCAGGTAATAACCTGAGGCCCACACGTGTACACATTCGCATGTACCCATGTGCACTCAGAGATGAAACTCACGTGGTAACGCCAGGCTTGGAGTGACAGGGTTAGTGTTCGGGCAAAGCTGCAAGCATGGTCTCCTGTGGAGGACACACCCTGAGCAGAAGGCCGTGGGTACCATGATGGATTGGAGTGTGCACTCCAGTTGACTTGTAGGTGCAACAGAGAGTATCCAGTATTCTGATGAGGTAACGATTATAGTTTTATGTTATAAAATGTTGGCATATCTATAAGAATACATGAGTTTATGCTGCAGTAAGAGTATGAAGAAACCAGTTATTTGTGGGACAGTGTTTTTTCTCGTTCACCATAGAGGAACATCTCAGGTTGCCTATGGTCCTGGTTTTTTCTTTTTGTTTTGTTGTGTTGTGTTTTTGAGACAGGGTTTCACTATGCAGTTCAGGATGGCCTTGAGCTCACTTTGTAGCCCAGGCTGTTCTCGAACTCCAAAAATCCTCCTGCCTCTGCTTCCCAAGTGCTGGGATTACACAAGTGGGCCACCACACCTTGCTGGTCCTGGTTCTTATTTGCACCATGATGTTCTAATTCCAGCCTGAGTTAGTTGCTACTGAGAGGAAAGAGAAAGTGGCAAAGCATTCAAGAGTTCTTACACCAAAACAAGTCCATAACAGTTCAGATGCCGAAACAATCACATGCCATGATGAACATCTATGGGGTTTCGAAACACAGTTCTTCCCAGGAAAGGGTAGAAAGTAGCTACTGACTGAGATTATAGCTCATAGGAAGAGAAGGGCCAACCTAATGTAGCAGACCATCATTTTGAGAACTTCGTTTCATGTTCTTCAATTCTAAATTCTAGTTCTAAAATCATACGGCTAATGGTTTCCATTTCACTGAACCAAGTAACACAGTTGATTATAGCTCTAAACCTTCCAATACCCTTTGGGAAACAGGACTGCACAGTAATCTGGGTTGCCTTCTGGAAGACTCATTGAACCATAAACCTAGAGTGTGACTTGACAAAAACTAGAATTAAAGCTCCTTCTTGAAAGTCAAGACAAACACACAAGCTCATGTTCTTACCCTACAAATACTCTAAATTTGCCTAGGAATCCCCACTACTAGGCTTGGCTTAGATGTTACATTCATTTCTAGGAGCTATATAGAATAGATAAATTAATTCTCAAATCCATTTCCCAGATTAAAATAAATTCCGTTAATTTGTCACCTGTCAACATTTCTTGCTTTGTCTATCTATGCATTTGTCATGGTCTGAAAGCATTTACTGAAGCAGCATAGTTCTTTTAAAGGCTTTGTAAGCCACCCAGGAGGACAATTAAAAGTTCCACTTATATCTCTTTTTCATACTATTGTAACTGATAAAGTTGGCGTGTTTTACTGGAAAACCATGTTACGTTTTGGTGCATTCACACAGTGTGCTATATTTACATCAGGCTAAACATTTATTATTTCTTCATGTTGTGAACTTTCAAAGTATCCTCTCTTTCACCTTTCTGAAGTGCACCACATGCCAGTGCTGCCCATAGCCATCCTGGTACACAGTAGCAAGGTGAGCTCACCCTGCCGGTCTAACTGCACCTCAGTCGTTTCACTCACGTGTCCCCACTATCCCCTCTGAATCCAAAATTTTTAGATCGCATGTACGAGGGGGCTCACTTGGACTTTTCTCTCTGCGCCTGCCTTACTTCAGTCACCACAAGAAGTCCCAGCCCCATACATGTTGCCAAAATGACAGGATTCCGTGATTTTTCTGGCTGTGTAGTGTTCCGCTGTGTATGTGTGCCACATTTCCATTCTCCAGTTGATTCCACTTAGGGTGCTGACATCACTGGGTTCTGTGAACAGTGCTGCTGAGAAATAGGAAAGCTGGTGTCTCTTAAGGGGACCAATTTCATTTCTGTGGGACAAACACCCAGTGGTGGAGTTGCTGGGCCCTGCATTAGTTCTATTCTTATTCTTACTTTTGTACAGTAGTTTACATTCCCAACCCCCAAAGTGTGCCGGTGCTCCGGTCCCTCCACGTGGTCACCAGCATCTGTCACCCAGGCTGTTCCTCCCAGCCATCCTTGCAGTAGGCGTTATCTCGGTGGGCTTCAGCCTGGCTTTGCCTGATGAACAGGGGCACTGGCCAGGCGTCCACACTCCTTTCCCGGACAGCTTCTCTGAGCCAGGGTGGCTGGTGTGGGATGCTCTGAGCAGCTGTGGACTCCTCACTGGAGACCTGCTCTTCCCACTGGAAGTGCAGAGCCACACTGCAGGAAAGCCACGCCATCCAGTCCAACCTGTGGGCTGCTTCGGCTCCAGAGTGCCCGGCACCAGCCAAGGTACCCAGGAGAGGTGCGCAGCCTCCACCTCTGTCCAGCTCAACTGCTGACCCCTCTCCTTTCCCTTCCAGAGTGTTTGGTCCCAAGGAAACAGCCTGGTGAGTGTACCAGGAACTAAATGGTTTCCACCTCACCTTGGGAACAATTCAACCTGAGCAAGCCTCTGAAATCTTTTTATTACTCTGTTGTCATAGGTAAGAATGAAGTATCAGAAATTTTTTTTTTTTTTTTTTTTTTTGCGGTACTGGGGATTGAACTCAGGACCCTGCGCTTGCTAGGCAGGCACTTATTCCACTGAGCTATATCCCCAGCCCAAAGTATCAGAAATTTTAAGGATTCATCAACTAATATTCACATTTAAAATAAAACTTCCAGTCACATTTTTAAATTACACTGTGGTTTTCATTAGGAAATCAAAATTATCTTTCTTCCTATGAACATTCTCCCCTACTATGGTCATTATTAAATGTTTTAAATTAGTGTTTGGATTACAGTGATCATATTTTTGACACATTTAATTATAAATATTATTTAACTTCAGGTATGGACTATAATGTTAAATTTGCCCTAATTGGCAATTCTGCACTGTTCCAGGGGCTAATATTTCGCTGTAATATTGGCCTAATTTCCCAAGAATGTGCCATCAGTCACCAAGGTGTATGAGCACAGAACCGGATCCGGGAAGTGGAACAAGCTGGGAAATGGCAAGGAAGACTGGCTTCACGCCCTTTGAGGTATTATTATAAATCTTTTAATGCTATTGATTTTTGAAGCTTTTATGTGACAAAGAAGACTTTAATGGTAACTATATCCAGGACTTCTCAGTGAGAACATTGCAGTATGTGTAGTAATTTCCCCAAAAGCCTTAGAAGATCTCTACAATTTCTATAAATAATCGAAACACAATATTTGACCCTTAAACCAAATATACTACGAAGTGTTTGTAGAGAACATGTCTCAAATTTGCAGTATTTCATAAATGTCCAAATTGAAGTAAGAACTATAAATATACCATTCTATTTTATTTTCATTCAATGTCCAAAAAATATCTTATATACATTTATTCTTTTTGTAATGATTGACATGTTTGGTTAGGAATTTCCAAGCTAAAATTAATGCCTTTTTTTCACATTTGCACTGCTTCTATTAGTATGCCATGTCCCATAAAATATACAAAGGTGCTTTAATGCCAAGAATGCAAAGACAGGATATGGTCTACGGTGGTGATGCCAACTGGAAATAAAATATATGGAAGGGTGAAAATTTCCTAGAATGATTTGAAAGCAGAGTGTTTTGCTTATGAATTATGAAGTACTAACTATTAAATGTTAAATATTGCTGAATATTTTCTATTTGTCAATGTCCCCTAATAAAGTGCTCAGTATAAAAAAATCAGATGTTTCACCTGTCACGACTTCCATTTGGTTTGTAAATTATTCAGGCTGGAAACACCTCTGAGCACTTATTTCCAATATTATGCTCATGGAACTGAAGCTAGAAGCTGACTCTAGGGCCTATTCACTTATTTCGCTGCTCTGAAATTAAATCCTTACTTTGAAGTTAGATAATTGAAGCACACATGTCTTCAGACCTTAGAAACACATGCACATGTTCACATGCACATAGTAGTAACCATATTCCAATTTTACATATTTTTCCTGAATCTGTTAATTTTATATTTCCCCACAATCTATAAAACATTCATTGTTGTTTTGCACTTGTTATGAGTACTGGCAATGCATGACAATATTTTCTATAAAATATTTAATGGCCACATGCATTTTGAAAATATGATTAAATCATTTATAAATTGAGAAGACATGGAGTCGATTCTTTTAATAATTCCGCAGCAGCTCCCTTTGAGGGAGTGGGAAGTGAATTCATCTAGAAGTGCACAGTGCACAGGGCACTCCCCGGTCTGCAGATGCTGGATCCCATTATCCCTCACAGGAGGGAAGTCACCCACACAGGAGACACAATAAGCCTGAGAGCAGCCTCTGCGGGATTTGAATGCTAACTAGCTGACGACCCTCGGTGGATTTTCTATTCCTTAGCTGCACCCTTTCATCAGGAAAATGGGGAACAGTGACAAGAGTAACCCTACCCATCTGCTACCTCGTGTGTCACACTACCTGGCAGACATCTTTAATCCGTTCTGCTGCTGTCTCCTCCTGTGTGGGTTGGAGATGATAATATCAGGATTACTTCACCGGGCTTCCTAGTATTAAACAAGTATGTTAATGAGATGCCTGCTTCCTATAAGGTTTCTAAATTGTCGATATTATTAATACCTAGAGACAGAAGGAGGCATTTCCCTATAACATTTACCAGCGGAAAAACTGTTTCTGTCTATTATAGACAGAATGATGTATCAGCTGCCCAAATTCAGGTCCAGCAGGGACCTGGGAATGTGGCTGTACTTTCAAATAGAAGTTTTGCTGATAAGATAAAGGGTGGAAGTGAGTTAATACTGTGTTGACTCCCCAAACCCACTGCAAGTGTTCTTACTGAAGACAGAAAGAGGCTGCAGGAACACAGGGGAGCAAGCAGGTGGATGTGGAACCCAGAACTGGAGCAATGGGCCCAGGAGCCCAGGAACTCAATGGCTTCAGTGCTGACCGCAGAAGCCAGGACAGAGACACGGAGCCTTCAGAAGGAATTCACCTTCAAATTCTTGACTGTGGGTTTGTGGCCCTCTGAATTGGGAGGTGATACATTTCCATTGTTCCAAGCCACCCAGTATGATAAAATTTGTTACGGTGGCCTTAGGAAACTAATATAATACCCTCCCTCATTTGCTATGTGGAACAAACCCCTGAAGTAAGGATTATTGACAGGGAATCTGTGTTAATTCAGTGGTGGTGGAATTTCATATATATAAGTGTAAAAAGATCAAGTCCTCAGCACCTCTACATGATTTTACTAAGGTCTGTGAAGATGAGAGCTCAGTGTTAACAAAGAGTCACCTTCAATGCCATAATCATCTCCTCTGAGACACTGAGCTTCTCACACGTGAGCTCTAGGAGTATTGTTGCTCGGTGCATCGGGAGGAGATGCTGTGCTATCCGGGAGAGTTGCCCCCTCAAATAAAACTCAGCTAGAAAAAGTTCCAATGAACCTAAACAAAGACTAGCTGAGTTTTTATGCTATTACCTTTTTTAAAAGTGGAGGCGTCTAACAAGATATTTTCTTGAATCGCATGTGATAAGCCTCAATTAGGAAATAGTTAATCAGTCAACACATTGATTAGTTATAATATTATTTTTCTACTTGCCATTGAAGGACAAAAGTACCTCTCTACATTCTGAAAATAGAAAGATTGTCATCTAAATCAATATCCAAAAGGGTATAGGTAAACCATTTCCCCCAACAGAGATATGAAAATTAACTATAAAATTATTCTGGATTACAAATATGGACCCAGAGCTACACATGCAATGTATTATTTATTCCAGTATTTTATGTTTTTCATAAATGTGAACATTGAAATATTCACATATCTTTTTACAGTGATATGCTTAGAATCCATAATATTCTAAGTACTACATAAGACTTTTCAATTAAGAAAGGCTGAAACTCCATCCTAGAGTAGGTGGATTTAATTAGCTAGATTTCTGAGTGGTTATTGCCTTTAATGGGAAATTAGTGTTGTAGAATTGGAACACGTTAAAATTAAGTCAATTAGTTTTCATCTCAATTACAGCATGCCAAGAAAGGGAACTGAAAATCATGTGGAGAGCCGTATCTTAATAATAGGGACTTGATTTATTCTCAAGATCACTTGATGTCTTTCCATATGTTACAACTGCTCAAGGATCGCATTTGGTCTCCTATTCAACACATAATCCAGTTGCTTGCATGACTGCAATGTTCTTTGGTCATTACATGAAGAAATTTCTTCAGTACCAATTTGACTGTTATTGCCAAATTATAACACTGAACAATTTGAACAAATAACTAGAATAAATAACTGGTGTGAGACTCTTAATCATCATTGCTCTGCTTCAGAACGCTTGTTCGCATACAATCAATCCTGAACCTAAGAAAACCACAGTGAGAAGAACTACAGGAACCAGCCTCCTGCCAAATGAGCAAAGCAAAACATGCCACAGGGAAACTTTAAATTACAAAACATACCCTATCAGAACTTTAAGAGAAAAGAAAAACTATTTCAAATAAAATGTGATCTCTTTAAACTTGTAACTTTAGACGGAATGGTGTACATCCAGGAGCCATGGCCATGTGGAAGTTTCCCCTAAAGCAGACAGAGATCCTGGTGCATTGACTGAACCAGAATACCTGGGTCAATAGGGCTTGAGTTGTCCTGGGGGCTCTGGGGACACAGATGCACAGAGTTTATGAAACAAACATGGTCTCAATGCAAGCACCATGGTGCTGTTTCTAGAGTGAAAAACTGTGACTCCAAAAGCCTGATCTGAATGATATAACCTTAATAAGTCACAAGGTAGCCACCCCCCCCCCGCAAGTTTAACATTAAACTGTCATTACTTTTCCCTCCTCATCTGTTCCACTTCAGTTCCTCTTGGCCACAAAAGCTAACCCCGCCCTCATCCGCTTTGGCAGGACTCTGACGAACAACTCACCCCACTTGGGCTGTTCTGGCCCTTAAACACACACACACCCAGTCCAGCTGTTCTGACCAGCGGACATCCACCCTGAAAAATAGTTTAAAACCCCACATTTTGTTCAGCTCAGGGCTGCCTTGGTCCACTAGGGAGTCCACTACTCCCCGCCCAATAAAGACCTCTCTCATGTCAGAAAGTCTGGTCTGGTTCTGTGTGGATCTCACATCTATCATTTGGTGCTGAAACATCCCCAATCTGGGACCTCTTACCAGGTCCACAACCAACCACCTCTGAAGCAGACCACGAGCCTCAGGCCTGCCACACTGCTGACCTCTCCATCCACACATCACTCACTCCTAACAGTAAGGCCTCCTTCTCCTGCTCCCCTGATGCCCATTTCCCCTATTCTCCCATCCACCTCACCTCCCTCTTTGTTCATTTCTGTGACCAACTGAATGAGGATCACTCCAGTCCTTTCAACACCTGGCCACCTTTCTCTTCCCCTATACACCCCTTAGCATGGATTGACAATGAAGTCCTTCACAAACCTTCTACAACTTTGATCCTAACTTGGTCGGCTTCTTTTCCTTCCTCCTCCTCACTCTCCTCTTCCTGACTTAAACCTTCCTCTTCTGTTCTCTTCCTGAAGTCCCTTCTGTTGCACCTCTTGGACAGCTCATTCTCCCAGCTTCACACCCCAATCTCTGCAGCCCCCTCCTGAAATCATGTCTTGACATGTGAAGCTGCTTCTTCCCTTTTCTTGACCCCCCTCCCTGACCGGAGACGGCCGCTCGGGGGCCCGGGTCTCTCATCCCATCTGGGACTTCTCTTGGTCGACAGTGGTCTTCAGTCTCCTCATTCTCTGCTCTCTCGTCTCTCTCTCCCAGTCATCATGGGTAACAGCTCCTCCCTCCCCTGTTCTCCCACTGCCTCTGTGCGCCATCGCCTCGAGTCTGTTCTCCACGGCCCCCTCGGCCTCTCTCATCTCAAAATCAAATGCCTCACCTTCCTCTACCAAACCTCCTGGCCACAGTACAAACTGGATAATGGGTCTATTTGGACACCCGAGGGTACTCGCAACTTCAATGCCCTGTGGGTCTTAAACAATTACTGTCACCACAATGATAAACGGTCTGATGTGTCCTATCTGGTACCCTATGTCCAAGCTTTCTCCACCATCCGTAACTAGCCTCAACTCAGTTTTTCCTGTAGCCCCCAGGAGATTCTCCTGGCCAAATCCCCCACCTCAACATGCCGCCACTCTGATCACCCTTTTCAAACTCCTTCCTTCCCGAGCTACTTGATGACCTGTCCCTCAGGTGACCATTGGCCCCTCACTAGGTCAATCCCAAGTCCCCCTCCCCACTGTATGGCCCCACTGTGAGCCCAACCCCAGCATCACCTCTCCCTTTCCCGCCTGCTTCTCACATCTGCTCTAAGACTGCCTCATCAGCTGCTCCACCTGCCCTTCCCCTCAAGCCCCCATCCAGGCTTTTCCCTCTTAGGATAGTGGCAGGAGCAGAGGGACTCATATATGTCCACCAACCTTACATATATGTCCACCAACTTTGGTCCCTTCCCAATCTTTCACAACTCAAGATCACACAGGAACCCACTCAAAACCCTGCCGCCTTCATGGCATGCTTATTGGAGGCCCTCACTAAATTTACATACCTTGACCCAGCCTCAACAGAGGGCCAACTGGTCCTCAACACCTCCATCATCTCTGAGTCAACACCTAACATTAGAAAACAACTCAAATGCCTTAAGGAAGGACCCAACACCCACCACTGTGAACTTTTAAAACTGGCCTTTAAGGTCTTTAAAACTTGCCCACACCAAAAAAAATGTCAACTCCTCACAGCAGCTCTCAAGCCTCAGGCCCTCAAACAGTCTGCTTGGCTCCCAACCAACAAGCAGCCTATAAGGCTCTGCTTCAAATGTAGACAAGATCATTGGGCACAATCATGTCCTAACCCCCCGACTGCCCCCAGGACCCTGCCCACAATGTAAACAAACTGGGCACTGGAAGGTAGATTGCCCCTTCCTACAACAGGAGGGGTCCTCTGCCCCCGCTAAACAGCCCAGACCTCAGCAGTCCCTGACAGACCTGCTTGGTTTGGCCAGAGAGGACTGACAGGGCCTGGGACTCCAAACCCCTACTGACGAGGCAGATGAGATCCTGCTTTTATCGAGGAGCCCAGGGTAAACATCCAGGTGTCAGGTAAGTCAGTTTTCTTCCTCATTGATACAGGGGCCTCCTGTTTTATTCTCCCCAGCTTTTCTGGTCAAACATCCCTATCAAAGATCATGGTTGTTGAGGTCGTGGGTTCTCCCCAAAGCCCTCTCACCATGCCCAACAGTTCCTCAGCCAACTACACAACTCTCTACATATGGGCTGGAGACCACTAACAAGGCTCCTAGACCCCATAATCTTCGATCCTGGCCTAACCCCCTCAATACAGGACATCTCCTCACGAAGTACACTGTGCTCCAAAATAAACCCACAAGGCTTTCTTTGACCTCCTCTCACTTTTTCCCCACACCAGTTTAGGAGAACACTACCAGAAGAAGACTAGCAAATTGAACTTACCCACATGCCCAGGCACAAAAAAAAACTCCAATACATCCTCACCTGGGGGGACACATTCACAGGATAGATAAAAGCCTGCCCCACCTCACATGAAACAGCAGGCACTGTCACACAGACCCTCCTCACAGAAATCATCCCCCATTTTGACCTACCCCATTCCATTCAGTCAGACAATAGACTGAAATTCATTCCAAAGTCACTCAAGAAGTTTCATAGGCCTGCAACATGCACTGGGCCTTGCACACTCCCTACTGCTCTCAGTCTTCAGGTAAGATTTAAAAAGCTAACCATTTCCTCAAGGTGCTTACTTCTAAGCTCTCAGTAGTGACTCATCAGTCATGGCCATTCCTCCTGCCTCTGGCCCTGACTTGGCTTCACTCTCCCCCCCACCAACCCTCTGGCCTCAAACCCTCTGAAATCATGTACAGATGGCCTTTTCTCCTCCAGTTCCCCTCTGCTACTCCAATGTTAAAGACCTTAAAGGCCAGTTTTAAAAGTTCACAGTGGTGGGTGTTGGGTCCTTCTTTAAGGCATTTGAATTGTTTTCTAATGTTAGGTGTTGACTCAGAGATGATGGAGGTGTTGAGGACCAGTTGGCCCTCTGTTGAGGCTGGGTCAAGGTATGTAAATTTAGTGAGGGCCTCCAATAAGCATGCCATGAAGGCGGCAGGGTTTTGAGTGGGTTCCTGTGTGATCTTGAGTTGTGAAAGATTGGGAAGGGACCAAAGTTGGCGGACATATATGTAAGGTTTGTCCCCTCTCGGTAACTACTTGCCTCTTCTCTCCCTTACCTGTCACCTCCTCCAATACTATGCAGACCAATGTTCACCAAAGCCCAACAAAAACATAGCCCCTTTTCAGGTTCAGCCTGGTAACCATCCCACACAAAAACCAACTCCCACTTTGCCGAACCCCCTGGCTTTATCTACCCCTCAGGGTTAATCTCACCTGCTCCCCGAGCCCCTTCCCCGCAGTCAGACTCCAGCTCTTCCCTCCGTCACCCGCACTTCTTCCTGTGCAGCTCCTCCCTCTGTCCCTGCCCCCCTCTAACCTGACCTGCCTCCCGGTTCTCCTCCTCCCCAGTCTACAGATCTACACGGATGGGGAATTCACCAACCAGTTCCTATACCTACCTAAGTGCTCCTGAGGTAGTGTCTCCATCAGGGTAATCCTGGGAACACCAGTCGTGGCAGGAGATCCCGGAGCCTCTAGCCTTGCCACCTCAGTTGCTCTCAAAGAATGCTGCATCTCTTCACAGCACCCTGCGTGTCCTCCCTCATTTGCAACACAGTCCAAAAATTAACAACCCAAAATGTTAACCTTGTGCTTCTTTCAGATCTCCAATTTCGGCCTGTCCTGCCTGATGACCCAGATGAAATACCCTCTTAACTATGCCCCTCCTCAGCAGGAAGTAGCTGCTGACAAGACCCGCCGTCCTTATTCCTATTAGATCAAGTCTGGAATGATAAGTCACAAGGCAGTCAAGCATCCCCCCATGAGTTTAATATTAAGCTCTCAATACTTTTCCCTCCTCACCTGTTCCACTTCAGTTCCCCTCAGCCACAAAAGCCAACCCCACCTTCATCCACTTTGGCAGGACTCTGACAAACAATTCACCTTGCTCGGGTTGTTCTGGCCCACGAACAACCCACCCCCACTTGGACTGTTCTGGCCAGTGGACACCGCCCCTCCCTCCACTCAGGCTGTTCTGGCCAGGGGACATCCACCCCAAAAAAGAGTTTAAACCCCCAGCCTTCACTCAGCTCGGGGCTGCCTTGGTCTGCTTAGCAGCCTGCTACTACTCCCTGCCGAATAAAGATTTCTTTCATGTCAGAAAGTCTGGTCGGGTTCCATGTGGGTCTCAGTTCAATCACTTAAAAGATGATAATTCTTTAATGCTTGGAGACCCGCCTAACCTGCCTGGCATTGCCTTCTGCTCATCATAAAAGCTCTTTGACTACGAAGTTCTTAAATTGGGAGCTGATGTGCTTAATTTAACTACAGTAGCTGGTTGAAATGGAAGTGGAATTTTGCCTGTGACAGCTACAAGTGATGAACTCACTCACAGTTCAAGATTAATGAACCATGAGAGCCTAAATGTGTTTGTTAGTATCTGTTTCTGAGACAGTGGTACCTCACAATTTTAATTTAAATATATGCATTCAGTTTCTCTAGTCTACTACTCCATGTATTCTGGTAAAATAGGGCTGGAAGAACAGACCATACACACACATTTTAGGAGACAGACATTCCTATGTATTGCATATAGCCACCCATTTCTTAATAGTTCCCAGGGGAGTTAGCTGTTTCATCATTTTACAATGTGCCATATCACATGCTAGCATACTTTAATATACTATTGCAAACACTACAGACATGTTTAAAAGTACCATGGTGTTTACATGACCTTTTTAATCAGTGTGCAGCACAGGGAGAGACTCTCATGGGCTCTACTGTTCTTCTAGAGACACTGAATCCCGGAACATTTTAGAGAGAATACAATCTGGCACCACGGATCACAGTAAGACATGACACCATGATTGCTGGGCACTTAGCAGACAGGAGAACCCCAGCCTGTCCTGCATGCTTACAGGAGAGCACCTGGTTTAACAGTCTGTCAGCAGATTTCAAGTCATACATCTGGTCCAGCACCCTGCTAGGCTTTTGCCCCCCAGAGCCTGTTACACGATCAGGCTTCACCAAGGAGCCCCACAAGGCTTCTGTGTCCTCCTCTTTTCTGTGTCCAGGCCCACTCTTTATCTGGATCCTTCCTTTCTTCTTACTTATGCTCTAAAGACATCACAGTTCATCCTAGCTCTGCCTATACTGGTGGGACTTAGTGACATCTAGCACACAGAAGAACAAAACAAGAAAGATGTATTTCTGCTCTCTCACCATGCTTGTTTTCCAATTTATCTATTCCCTTAATTTCTAGTAAATACTAAATATTTATTAGAAATATTTAATTAAATATAAACATTAATTTCTAATATTTAATTTCAAAGCCAACATCTAGAGTGAAATTTTACAAAAAGCATAAATGTGTTGAAATATCAGAAAGTATATCCATCTTCTCAAATATTTATCATTTATTTGTGGCAACAACGTGATTTAATCTTCATTAAACAGTCTCTCAAATGGCTTACTTTCCCAAGTTGAAAAGTTTAAGTTCTGATCTTTAACTTTAGTTTCCCTCACTATCCCAAAATGTATTTTCACTCTTAAATGTTAGTTTCCTCTCTGGGAATGACCTAAAACCATGAAACTTGATCAAACTTAAATACAGTTTTGATGTATTTTGTCAAATAATAACATCTTTTTATAGTGTTAATTCTGTTCAATAAAAATTATAAAAAATGCACCATGAAAAGAATACAACATAGCACCACAAGCATTAAATACAAAATTTGTGATTCCTTAAACAATGAAAACTATACTCCAAATGAAGACTTAGGATGAATTTTATCCCCCATTGTGTCATTTCATGGTACTGTACCAGGATATCGATATCATAGGCAACTCACAAAAAACATGAACTGCCCAAGGTCTGGGTACCACAACCCGTCTCTTCCCATATGGCGTCCTAGTGCTCCATCCTCGAGAGAAGAGGCACAGTGTCCCCACGTGGTGGAGGACAGTCAGCAGCTCCTGCAGTTCCTTGCTCAAGTGCCAGTCATCCCTCCAGGGGGAGGTCTGAGGACCCCAGCATTTCCCCCTGGATGCTGTTGTTTTGGGAGTTAACTTTCTAACACACGGATTTAGGGGACACATTCAGACGATAGCAACCACCATATTTGGTTTCAATTACCCAAGTTTCCATTTTCTTTTTAAAATTAACAATAGGACTTCCAGGAAGATGGCGACCAGGTGAGTGGCAGAGGGAATCTCTCCCAGAAACCGATCCTTTGCGCGCGGCTGCCCGGTCCGTGGATGCAAAAATCCAACGGATCGGGCTGCTCTCTGCGGCCTGAGCATTAAAGGGCCAGCTGGACAAGCTGCGCAGCGAGAAGTGGGCGGATCCTGAGAGCTGGGCGCCTGAGGGATCGGTCCTGAGTTTGGCCCGCAGCTCGGCTCAAACTGCGTACAGCCGAGAGAGTGATTGCGGCGGGAGGAAAACCTCCAGCTCCTGAACCCGATCAGCTCGGAGACGGCTGTAACCAGGATTTGTTGGAGGCAGCGGAGCAGAGGAAGCTCAGAGAGCGAGCTACTGGGACAGATTGCACCAATCTGGGCAGAAGTCTGGGATCCCGCTCAGAGCCCCGCCCCCGCACCCGGTGCTGCGCAAACTGGAGCAGCTGCGATCGATGGGATTTCTGAGTCGGGAAACAGCTCGATCCACAGAGATACATCTGAACGGCATTCCTGCCTGCAGGATCCCAGGGTGAGTTGAGTGGGCGCTCTAACCGGTTCTTCCTGAGTCAGGAAGAACCTGTGCCCATCGAGTGACATCAAGGCAGCTTTAAGGACTGCAGGATCGCCCAGGTAGGAAGAGCTAGCTAAGCGCATGTAGGGGATTTGTGAAGGGCGAAGGAGCTCCACCCAGGGAGGAACACCTGAGTGGCCTGTCTGCAAGACACCTGGGGTGGCGACCTGTTTAAACGCCCCAGCCAGGGCTCGGGGTAAGGAGTAGAAGAGGAAATCTCAGCAGACAGCTTAAAGGACATTCTCCCAAAGAGAAGGAATCACTGGAGCAGCCTCTGCAGGAGACCTTTGCCTGCTGAACTGCCTGGGGAATTTATAGCTCCACATTTTGAATCTGATACCCAAAAATGGGAAAACTGAGGAACAAAACGCAGTCTCAAAACTCAACCCCACCCAGAACAAGTTTTGAATGTGAGGATACAGGGGAACCAGGAAATCACATACCTGCAAGTTATGAAACGATTGCATCCAAAATGAAACAACTCCAACAGGCCATAAAAGAGCTTAAAGCAGAAATAAGCCACATACCCACAATGATTTCTCAGACAAAAAACGAG
>PVLD010012431.1:32500-60466 GCA_004027595.1 Dinomys branickii | reverse complement strand
TGCAAAGGCTGCTCGAATGATTCCTTCTCTTTGGGAGAATGTCCCTTAAGCTTTCTGCTGAGAGTTCCGCTTAAAAGGCTGTACAGATATTGGTTAGATACTCCCTACCTAGTGACCTGGGTGAGGTGTGTAAGACTGCTCCCCCACCCTCCCAGGGTTCCCTGCAGGTATAGGGATGGATCTCCTCCCCCACTCGGTGTTCTGGTCGCGAGCGCTGATATCTCACCAGTTATTGGAGACCCTGCAGGCATGAAGGTTCCAAGGTGCCAGTCTATCCTTTGGGGCTTTCTGCGCGGCCCGCCCCATGCGCACGAAACGTGAGACCGCTGGGCGTTGCCGCCGCCAGAGAGCCGATCTCTGTCGGGAGTCGCCGGAGAGCTGCGCCGGGTCGGGAGGCGGGAGGGACCGAGCTGTCTGTATTCTCGGGGCGCTAGGACCCAGCAAATCTTTCTCTCCGCTCCCGGCGTTTGGGGCCCTCCGCGCGGCCCGCCCGACACGCGAGAAACGTGGGAATGCCGGGCGTCTCCGCCGCTAACAAGCCGATCTCTGTCAGGAGTCGCCGGGGGGCTGCGCCAGCTCGGGAGGCGGGAGGGATCGAGCCGTCCGTGTTCTCAGGGCGTCAGGACCCAGTAAATCTTTCTCTCCGCTCCCGGCGCTTGGGGCCCTCTGCGCGGCCCGCCCGACACGCTCGAAACGTGGGATTGCCGGGCGTCTCCGCCGCTAGCAATCTGATCTCTGTCGGGAGTCGCCGGGGGGGCTGCACTGGCTCGGGAGGCGGGAGGGACCGAGCCGGCTGCGCTCCCACGGCGCTTGGACCGAGCCAAGCTTCTTCCCCGCGCGGATCGTCCCTGGCTCCCAGCGTCTGGGGCTTTCCCACGTCTCGCCCCGGCAGCCTGGTCTGCCCTACCACATCTCCCCCGGCATCTCAGAGAAATACGCCCAGTTTAAAGTTCCCAGCCGAGGTCCCGGCATTCACGCTCACCAAGTCTGTCTCGAGCTGGTGGTGTTTATTAAGGAGGTTCGCTCCCTTGCTGCTCACCTGGTCGCCATCTTCCCCGGATCCCAGTCTGCATCTTTTCTCACATTGTTAGCACATGAGGATAGATCGCTAGAGAGAGTAAAGTACTCATGTTTCACTGGCTTGTTTAGGATCAGAGTCATTCGCATGTGGTAATAAAGTTTAAGTAATTACCTGAAAAAGAAGAAGGGAGGAATTGAGAAGGTCTTTGGCTTGTGTTTACTACCTGTAACCCAAACTGGGCTAAAAATACATGCTTTTATTGTAAATAAGGAATGACCTTAAAGTATTTAAGTATTGATCTTAAAGTATGGTTTTAAAGCAGTACAGTTTTTTTACTCTTAGCCTGTAGTTTTGAGGACCTTCTTTCTCCATTTTCCATTTTATATCTCAAACTCTCTAAATTTTATCTCTGTGACTTCTCTTCTAAGCTACAGACCTACCTATGCATGAATATCTGTCTTTGTGTCCACTTGAAGTGTTTTAAAAGCTTGCTCACTCTTTTGAGAGAACTTCCAGAACTGTCTTCTCTCGCTCATCTGTTCTTCCATTTTTCCCCTCTTGAGTAAGTACCTCTCCAGGTATTGTTCGCAGGTTACACATTACCCATTCTCCTACTTTCTACACAGTTGTGACCATCATCAAGCTCTATTGATTTTGCCTCAAAATAGATGTTATCAGTTCTATTTTTATCTTAACCACCACCTTTATAGACCAAAACATCTGAAGTAACCTACTTTTTCCTTGATATTTCCTTCCTTTTATTTAGAAGAGTTGGAGCAGTCACTAGGAAACTGTAGCCTTTGCAGATCACATATAAAAGCACCCAGGGCCTTCCCACTGCTTTTAAGTGTTATTTTTCCATAAAAGTCTCTGATTTGCATCATTTGGCTCTGTCAGCTACTCAGCGTTAATTGGAATCAAGTCTCTGTGTTGTAATCTCTCATGATACTTTTTATGATTTAATTATATATTTACTTGTCTGCTTATTGCTCACACTTCTTTATGATTCATGCGGCACGAGCTCTAATATTTGTCAGATATCCATAGAATCTAGCACACAATCAACATATAGTAGGTAGTAAATAATTGTTCAGTGAATGAGAGGCAATTCAGGTCTCCACATTTGAATTTTTTATTGAAAGTAATTAAGTTGATTTGCTGTGGAAACTAAAACAGATATATGTGAACTTCTAATGTATGGTGAGAAACAGGGATCTAATATCATTTTCTGTCTGTGGATTTTCAGTTTTCCCAATACCATGTATTAAAGAGAACACTCTCCATTTTTTGTTCTTGGCATCTTTGCCAAGATCAGTTGGCTATAAATGTACTTAGGTATTTCTGAGCTTTCTATTTTCTCTGTTATGGTATATGATCTGTTTTTATGTTAGCACCATGAAGTTTTGGTTTCCATAGCTTTGTAATATATTTTGAAGTCAGGTTGAATCATGCTTCCGGCTTTGCTCTTCTTTGTCCATGGTTACTTTTGCTGTTCTATGCCTTTTGTGGTTCCATACAGATTGTAGGCTTTAAAAGCACATTTGCTTGAATGATGTCATTTGTATATTTATGAAGATTGCACCGGATTTGTTCATTCTGTTGAGTAATATAGCCATTTTAACAATATAAATACTTCAAATGAACACCAGATATCTGTTTATTTCTGCCTTTAATATTTTATTAGTTTTATAGCTCTTAGTATAGAGATCTTTCATCCCTAAAATTTATTCCTAAATAATTTATTATTTTTGTTGCTATTGTAAGTGGAACTGTTTTTCTGATTCTTTTTGATAATTTGATATTAGTGTGTAGAAGTGCTACTGATTTTCTGTCCTGCAGCTTCACTGTATTCATTATTCTGTCACCTTGTTGGTGGCATCTTTAGGATCTGTATATAAGATCATGTGTCTGTAATTGGAGACAGTGTAACTTCCTCCTTTCTAACTTGCATACCCTTTGTTTCTTTGTCTGGTACAATTTCCATAGCAAGGACTTTCCATAGAATGTTGAATAGATTTGGTGAGGCTGAGCCTTTTTGTCTCATTTTGAATCTCAGAGGAGAAAAGCTTTCACGTTTTCTTTGTTTGGTATTATTTAGCTGTTGGTATGTCAGCTATTGCCTTTATGGTACAGAAGTTCATCCCTTCCATATTTTTTTTTTTATACTGGCAACTGAACTTCTGTACCTCAATTGCTAAAAGTTTTTAATTACGAAGTGTTGTTGAATTTTCTGCAGCTATTGAAAAGATCATCTGATACTTGTCCTTTACGTTCTTAATGTGCTGTATCATATAAAATTTAAGAACCAAGAGTGGAGGATATAGTTCGATGGCAGAGTGCTTGCCTAGCATATGTGAGGTTCCAGATTTGATCCCAGCACCTAACTCTAACAATCAAGCCCAAGCTATGAAACGTCAAGGAGAAAATATAGGGAAAAACTTTAGTGATCTCATGAGGACTCTTTGGATAAGACCTAAAAAACCCAAGCAATAAAAGCAAAAAATAGTCAAATGGGAAAGTTTGTTGCATAGTAAAGGGACAGGCAACAGCGTAAAAAGTTAGCCTGCAGAATGGTACAGAATATTTGCAAATCACAGAGACAAGGGACAAATATCCAGATTATACAAGGATATTTGTCTACTCAGTAATAAGAAAACAAGTGCCTTAACATTAGGCAAATGATTTGAATAGATATTTCTGAAAAGAACACATATATCGCCTTCAGGTATAGGAAAAAATGCGCAGCATCTCTAACTATAAGGTAAAATACAGATAAAAACCTAAAATGCGCAATGAGAATTCACTTCACATACTTATTTGACGGTTACCAAAAAGATTAAATGCAGTGAGGATGTGGAAAAAAGGAATCCATACAAACTGTTGGTTGTTTTATAGATTAGTACAACCATTTTGGAAAATATTTTGGAGGGGTCTCAAAAAAGCTAAAAATATAATTGTCATATTACCCATAATATGCTACTGGATATCTTTCTAAAGGAATTCAAATTGGTTTGTCAAGGAGCTGACTGTACATTCACGTTTATTACACTCTTACCACAATTGCCAAGATACAGGATCAACCTTAATTTCTTTTACTGGATGCATGGACCAAAGAAAATGTAGTATATACAGTATACCAGCAGCATACTATTTGGCCCTAAGAAAGAAGGAAATCCTGTCATTGGCGACAAATGAATGAACCTGGAGAGCATTGTGTTAAATAAGGGAAGCTCAGGAAGAAGCACCGTAAGACCTCACTCATATGAGAACCTGAAACCCGTGAACTCATAGAACAAAAGTAGAATGATGGTTACCAGAGGCTGGAGGAAAGAAGTGGGAGCGGAAAGGCGGACCCTGGCCCCTGGGCACAGAATTACAATTATGTAGAAGGAAATAATTCTGGTGTTCCATTGCAAGGTACGTCAATTATTTTAATAGAATGTATTTCAGAATAACTGGGAGAGGATTGAATGTTCTTGCCACAAGGAAGTAAAATGTTTATATATATGGAAACATCACACTGTACCATACAAATATCTTCAATTATTTCTGTCTTTCAAAAATACAAACAAAATTTTAAAAGAGGGAGGCAGTGGCAGAACTGTCTTTATTACAACAAGAATGATAGGTTATAATGGAATTTCACATCACCATGATGGAGTTTTTCAAATTATAGCTAATATTCTTCAAGTCAGTAAGTGCTTGTTGTGCTTGGAAATGATGGGATAGGCAGTTTGAACTATGAAATAGAAATAGGTTAGCGCAATTTACATTAAGAAATCAGAGGGCTGTTTATTGGCTGCATTGTTTGGGGTTCTCTCTATTCTTGAAGGGTAACCTATTTTTGAGACTGTGTTTCTGTGTTATCAAGGAACTTGGAGTAAAAACACGTTTGCAGATCCTGTGGTACACAACTTATTTGGAGACTATTGAACAAAATGTATTAGCTACTCTGAGTCTCAATTTCCTTTATATAAAATGGATATGGTGAAAGAAGGGTACACCTGGGACATTTTTAGGAAAATGGGTGCACCTCAAGTCCATGCGCCTAAGTGAAGTAAACTGGACACACGTGTGAATACCATTGTCTGTGTGAGAGACGGAAGGTGTGACTAGGGACCAAAATAGATTTTGAGATGGGAGGAAAATGTTCAAATGGGGAGTAGAACAAGTGAGAGGGGAAGCGGAAAGGAAAGAAGGGAAAGTAAAAAAAAGGGAAGAGCAAGAAAACATGGAAACAAAGCTGTGTAAATGGGAAGGGGAGGAGGAGAATGTAACAAGACCTAATGTTAGAAAGTGGGTATGGTGACACTTTAATAAAAGGGTTATTGTGGAGTAAAACTGTGTAATGTGGGTTAAAACATTATTAAATGTTAGTGGTTATTACTATTTTGATGATCAGTGTCTTAGTTACTTTTCTTACTGCTGAGACACAATGTTCGACATCCAAAGTTAAAGAAGGATAAGTTTATTTCAGCTCATAGTTTGTAGGAGGTTCATTTCATAGCTGGCTGGCTCCAGGGCAGAATGGCACGGCAGAGGTGCATTACAAAGGAGAAACAGGCCATGGGAACAGCAACCAGCCTGCTTCCCTCTCTGCCTTTAATTTCTTTTTTTTTGGGGGGGTGGTACTGGGGATTGAGCTCAGGACCCTGCACTTGCTAGGCAGGCGCTTATTCCACTGAGCTATATCCCTGATCCCCTTCTGCCTTTAATTTCCATCCAGGCTGTAAGTCTGTTGACGGATACCACCCACACCCAGGGTGGAGCTTCCATTGTCCCTACCCAGAACTGCACCGCACCCAGTTAGTGGGCTGATTTAGTGCAGCACACCCTTGAGCCCACTATCTATGCCCTAGACGCAGCCACCGCCTACCCAGTCCCTCCTGCGAGTACACTGGGGTCATCCAATGCAAGCCTTAACAACTAGTGTAGAATTTAAATGTCATAGCCAAATCAGAATCCCCATTTGAGAAATAGTCTTTTTAAAGGTAAGGCGTTATGTTTATTAATCATTGGTATTTGAATTCATTATATTCTGAACAATCTTGGTCTTATATGGATTCTAATTTAAATTAACAAATTTAAACTCAGGATTTCTGATTCTTTTCCTTTTTTGTTTTTAGTTTTTATATTTCTGGTATAAAAAATGCCTACCGGTGTAGGCATAGGATATACATTTCCTGCATATGTGTATATGCTGGTTTACGAGTAGGAAATACATTTCCTTATAAGATCTAGTATTTGTTTCTTTGGAGCTTTTGAGAAAATTTTCTAATTTTATTTTTAATATATACTTTAGTCTTGAAAGACTATATAAAGATGAGGTAGTTGAAATTACATATAAGAGATCATAGTAAGCAGTATCTGGCTAGTATTTGCTTGAACTCAACCTGGTGGAGATAATGATGCAAACAAATTGGAGTTTCAAGCATTTTGCCAATTACATTCATTGATATCATTTTCTTCGTGTTTAAGAAGAATGATTCATTAATTCCTTTTAAGTCATGAAAGCCATTTCAGCTGACTTTATAATAGGAGAATAACTGCGGACCATATATTTATCTCATGATTTCTTCCATCAAAGCATGAAGAAGTGAATTACTGAAAAGATAAAAATAAATTTGTTTGCTTTCTGTCAGAGTTCATATCCACCGCCAACCTTGATAGAAGACCAGAATGATTTAGACAAGTTTGCTTTGGAGATTCATAACATATGCTTGCTGGACAGAATTGAGTTATCTCTGCTGTAGAGAGTAAGTTATTGTAGCAGGAACTGACAGAGATGAAGATAACTGAGGGAAATTCAATTACCTTTTAGTGTTTTCTTTCTAATGGGATTCTTAATGTGGAAAAGATCCTTCAATGATGCGCCTGTTACTTGTGAGATTTGCCTTGATACCTGTTTCCAGAATACCATGAGCTTTCAGTTCCAGACCTTCATTCAATATAAAATAGGCAGCTTTTTGTCAAGGATAGTTTTGATTGAATGGTCTTCTTTTGTTGTTCAAACTTGATGTTATTGGTAATTTTTATAATCACTGACTATCCTCTAATTTTCTTTAACAAGTGTCTATTATTTTGAATGAGCTTATTTAATGAGCTACACATTTTTTCTCTCTCAGGTGACTGTTCTGGAAATAGATTGCAGCTTCTCAGCACTGATATATTTATGCCTCTGGCTAATTGTCATGTGCTGGGGCGTGGTGGTCTTGTTTAAATGCTGCAAGATTCCATAGGCTTCCATTTTTGGCTTTCCTTGTTATCCTGCCAAACTTTTTCCTTGGAATGGCGTCCACTTTCTCACTTGCTTCTACTTGTCAGGGTCTCACAGTCTGGCTCCTCTCTCTCTCCCAACTTAGGAGAAATGGATTAAAATTGTTCCACTAATGATACACTAATTATACTATGCAGTGATTCTTTTTTTTCTTATTTTTTTCTTAACCTTTGTAGTCTTTGACATTGATGAAAAACCCTTCATTTTGTAATTTTTTATTGCTTGACTTGCTACTTGATGTTTTATAGATCAGCTTTTTATTTCTCATGGTTCTCCTTTTCTTGTTTCATGTTTTGTTCCGTTTCTTACATTTTTATCAAAAGTATAACCCTGAGGCTGGGGCAGAAGGATTGAAAGCTTGAGCTCAGGCCAGACAACCAGTAAGACCCTTCTTAAAATAAAATGGTTGGGAGTGTAGCTTAGTAGTACCTTGGTTCAACCCCTAGTACCTTAAACAGACGGACAGACAGACAGACAGACACAAGAACAAATAGAGCTTTCACATAAATATTTCTTTGGAGTTTGTAACTTCTGTATGCTGTTTTAACAATCTTAGTGTAGCACTGTCCAAACCTCTCCATAGAAAACATGTAATCTTTAAACTTTAAAATTTATGTATTTAATTTTTTCTCTAGATAATTTAAAATAAAAGATTATAAGAAGGCATACAGTAAGAAATCCTCTGCTAAGCTCCTCCAGGATGTTTTCTATCTTTTAACCTGTACAGGTAGTGATTGTTACTTTCTTACTGTCTTTTTAGGATTCCTTTATGTACATATACTCAATTGGGTGTGTATATATATATATATATATATATATATATATATACACACACACACACACACAATACATACTTTTATATGTATGCTAACTTAATGTTTTATATTTTGCTTTTGAAACATTTTGAAACTTAATATTACTTTTAAAATATCTTTTATGAATTTATCAGCAAAGCATGAAGGTCTGTTTCCTCAGAGAGTATGTTGTAAACCTGTAGACTTTTATCACTCTTGCAGGTTATACCTGGTACTGTGTATATTTAATTTACATTTCTTTGTGTAGTTTTAGCTTACTTACTTTTTATGAATGAAGTTGATTATCTTTGAGCCTTTTGTATTCCTCATTCTGAGAACATATTTATATATTCTACTGGATTCTCTTACTGATTTTTAGAAGAGTTTCATATAGTCAGGAATCACTTGTGTGTTTGATGTTACAATTCATTTTTAGCAGGTTTTTCTTAGTTGTTGAATTAGCTGTGGAAGTTGTGTTGTGGCTTTTGTAGTGTTATTTTTGTTTGTTAGCCGTTCTGTGCAGTGTGTAGCGTTTACGTTCCTGTGGGAGTCGCTGCATGTACATAATACCTCTGGGTTCCCTTTCTTTATCCCTTTCTCTTTCCTCCGCCATTCATATGCAGCTCATCTTAGTATATGTTACATTATGATCCTAATTTATTTTATAAATCTGTCTATTCCATAGTAGCCCTCTTCCATGAGATGCTACTGTGTGTCTCCTAGACACTAAGTGTTTTGGTGTTTGCTTCTAGCCTGCATGTGACCTTGTATATTGATAGCAAATTGTTTCAATTATTGAGAATTTCTAATGTTTTTCAATATTAGTTGGACTCTACATCTCTCTTCTCTTATTACTTTTAAACTTTATTCAGAATCACACCTAGATTCAGCTTCTCTGTTTCAAAAGAGAGTTTTCATTTGTTTTTCAGGTGTTCAGTCATATAGTATCTGCAGATATGGATAGTTTTATTTGATTTTTTTCAACTTTCATTATTTGAATTTCTTTTTATTTTCAAATTGAATTGGCTTTTTCTTACCTGAAAAGTGTTTAGAAAAAGGGTATTGTTTTCTTTTTCTAACTTTATTGGCAACAAGTCATGTTTTCATCACTAAGTATGATGTAACCTTTGAGTTAAGGAAGATATCGTTTATCATTTAAACTATAAATATTCATTTAATTCTTTTGTGGCATTTTGGGCTTTGTGTTTTATGTTTCTTTTCTTTTTAGAGGGAGGGAGCTGTGAAGATTGTTGTTCAATTTTGTCCTTTGAATGGAACAGTTGAGTTGATAGCATAGTTGTTTCCCTTTTTATTCGTGTTAGTGTTTTCTTCATTTGTTTTAATGGTACAGGGAATTGAACTTGGGGACCTCACAGTAGCTAGGCAGGTGCTGTGCCACTGAGCTAAATCCCTGGCCCTTCATAATTATTTATTTCTTTAGTGTGCTGTCAGAGTCTGTCTGCTAATGCTTTATTTATGTTTCTTGCATTCTGTTCATAAATTAAATTGGATTGTTTGGGATTATTTTTAATAAAAATTGGGTTGTTTGGGTTATTTTTAATTTGCTGCACAATCAGGCATTTAATGGGTCTATTTTTCGTGTTGGTGCTATCCTTGCCTTCTGGAAAGAATGATAAAATTCATGATTTTTGAAGTGCTCAATCATATGGTAGGTAGCATAGAAGTGTTAGTGGGGTTGCTGTGAGTATAGCTGGCTTCTCATGTGCCTCCTCTCTGGTTTCACATTTCCAAAAATCTGCATCCATCTCCTCTGAGTTATTTTACTCTCCTCTCTTATTCGCTTCATCTAAAATTCACATTATTCATTTTTTTCTTCTAAACCTTTTGTTAGTTTTGTTAAGAGAAGCAAAGTAGTATAAGTTGGGAAATAACTATTCTGGATGGCTACAGACATTAAAAATCTGAAGGTTTTAGTACTGTTTAAAGATGTGGATTTGGAAGAATTACTTGAAGCCTGTGCCTAAACTCCTTTCATTTTTCTATTTTTAAAGTTCTATCAAATTTTCATGTGAGTTCGTCTGGTTTATTTTGGTCATATAACCCGCAATTTGTAATTATTACATTAGTCTACTGAAGCAAGCCATGCTCTCAATATGAAATCATTGAGATTTCATATTGAGATTATCCTATTTTATGATTTAATGAGTTGATATTCTATATATTAAGTCAATATTGAAATGTTTTTCTATCAATATGACTTTCAGGCCTTAAAGTGAAGTTTTTATCATTGGTAAACTAAATCAACTAAATATAATAATTTCCTTGGATTGTTTGATGCCATTTGAACATATAATTTAATCTAACACTTACCAGTTCATTATGTTATACTTTTTCACTTTTTATAATCCTTTAAAAAGTAAATTTACTTCTATATACATATATATATATTTTTTCTTTTTTGTTAGTTTTACAGGGAAAATAACAAAAACATGATAACAAAAAGGCATAAACAACATAAAAACAGTAAAAATGATATAGAATCTCAAAACAAGGTGATAGGAAATCAACAATGGTTGTTATATATCATCATCTTCAAAGTGGTTCTCAGACAACAGTTAATGCTTAAATTTTTTTTTTCTTAACCAACTTTGCATATTTATATCTGGCAATCAGAACAACTGATATGAAGATAACAATATGCAATATAACAAACATTGTTGAATTCCTACCATCTTGTTGAATGAAGCTCTGTTTTGTTTCTACTTTTTTTTATTGTTTTTGTCTTTGTTTGATCAATCTTACATTCTTACAGCTGATAATCTGAGCAACTTTGTTGAAGATAACAATATGTAGTACAACAACCATTGTTAATTCCTATCATCTTGCTTTGAAACCTGTATCATTTTTATTATTGCTTTTGTTTTATTTTGTTCTTGTCTTTACTGTTATTTTTTCTCTTTAAAACAAAACAAGAAACATAAATGTACTAAGTTTTGTGCTGCTGTTTAGACCTAATTTGTGATAGGCTGGCTAAGGTTGTGTAAGTACTGTGAGTATATGAGATGGTTCTACATATCTGTAATGCAGATAGCTATAAATCTACTTTTATTTGTTTCTTTAGATTATTTTGTAAGTTAAAACAAAAATCTCTAAAAAATAGCATTCAAATCCTTCCCAGAAGTCTAACTGGGAGACCCTGCCTGGGGAAGGTCAGTTTAGGGAAGCAAGATGAAAGAGGAGGAAAGGAGAAAATCTTGTTAGTATGAAGTAATGTGATGTGGAAAGAGTATTTTCCAGTATCTTTCCCTCACTATGCATCATGGGATGTTTTTCACACTTAACCTGTCAGAGTTTTTGTTATGAATCTAATATATATGTGTACATATGTATATGTGTTTCATACATATAAAATGGATTATATAAAACTTTGTGTACCTAACACTGTATTTTGAATCAATGGTTATTAGTTTTTTAGTGTATTATCTCTTTTGAGAATCTTTCCTTGAGAAATTCACACAAATACAACCATAATATCTTACATGTGATATTCAGAGGCTATGGATTCTTGCTTGAGAGTCTCTTATGTAAGGTCTGTGTGGGTTTTCACCATCACTTGTGATTGGCAGAAAGGAGAAGCAGTTAGAGGCTGACCTTTTTCACTGCCTTTTCTTTGTTATATAGATGTCACATTTTCAAATCTTGGATTATATTGTTTTTGGGACACTTCCTGAGAATTCCTTGTAATCATTAAAAATAGTATGAAATTGCTCATGCCTATTCCAGAAAATAAATCTTAGATATTAAGTCCTGTATATCAGAATCTATTTCTTATTTTAGTATCAACACTTAGGAGAGGCTTGGAACATGGGAAGCTCCCACAAAAGATAGCTTAATGAGTGATTGTATAAATAATAGAAGATATAATTTAGACTTGAGAAATGTTTATTTAGCTAACATAAATTTGATTGTATAGTGGTAAAAATGTTTTGTTCAAAATTACTCTCTGTTTAATGCTAATAGAGATAGAAAATAAGAAAATAGTAATCGCCCTGCTTCCTTGCATTGCTTGATAGGTTGCTGCTGTTCTCTTATTGAGACTTTTTTTTCCCTGTGCTGGGGATCGAACTCGGGGCCTCATGCAGGCTAGGGCAAGTGCTCTATCACTGAACTGTTTCCCCAACCCTCTTATCTAGCCTTTAATGATATATAAAAGGTAAAAGATTTAAATCTTTATGCAAAGTATTTGCTGAACTTACAGTTTGATGGTTAAAATATTGACCTTTTGTAATGCTTGTTTTTTTTTTAATTTTAATATGATGAGTAAAATCTCTACAAAGTATATATGCACAACTTTTTTTTGTTAAACAGGTCTTCATTTTTTAACTTTTGTCCTATAAGATATAGAAGCATTACTTTAAAATATTTAATTATACATGTGTTATAAAATTGTTACTGCAACCTAGTGTATGATAGAAAATATGGATTTGAGCTTCCAAGAACCAACTCTTGGTCTGCTGCTAATGAAACTACATAGTGTTGGATAGTATAATTCACTTATTTTCTTTGTGATATGGGTGTCCTTAAAGCTTAGTAATCTAGCCCTGAATCTGGAGTTTATACTGTTTTAGTCTAACTCAAAACATAGGTAGTAAAATAGAAGTATCACAGTTATTATAGTCTCATGTATTAATTATCTGATATTTCTTAAGTACACTTTTACAGACTAAGCAAGAACTAGGATTTCGTCTTGATCTGCCACTAATATAACTATATAGTGTTGGATAGAACTTAATTAAGTTCTTATTACAAAGAACTTAATTTCTTTGTAATATGGGGTCCTTAAAGCAGTGGTTTGCAGAATCCTCTGTTACAGAAGTAGCTTTTGCAGACAACAGCTGTTTTTTCTTTATCCTATGGCCCAATACATAGACCAGACCTCTCCTTTTCTCTTTTGTAGGTGTAGCCATGACAGAAGGGTATCACAATGCCACTTAATACTGGGTTGCATTTCTTAGAATTCATATATAAATCTGCACAGGACGTTTTCTCTTGGCCCTTGTAGTTCTCTATAGTCCTTTCCCTTTGCTAGGGTGGGGTGGAACTCAGTTCTTCCTCATGGGGAGCAGCCTCTTCCTCCTGCTGTTGCTGCCCCCTGCTCAGCCCGCTTCCCTCCAGCCCTTCTCCTCCTCCTTGTAATATCTCTTTGCAGTGCATAGCGGCCCCTTCCCCTTGTCCAGGAAGTCTGCTTTATTGTTTTCACCATCTCTTCTTTGTAGTTTTTTCTGGAGTCCAGGCCAGCGTGCTTCCAGTCTTAGAGTACTCTGAGGGTATGTGGTTCTTTGTTAGTCCAGAGTTAGGCTTTTCTTTTGCTTTAGGTTGCTTGATAGTGGTACCATACTGTTAAATTCCTATAGGGGCAATTTCCACCCCATATACTATAGATGTTTTGGTTTCCACAGACATAAATTTTGCAATCACAACATTTCTGAGTTCATTTTCAATGAAATTCAGGTATATTTAGCCTGGAATGTATTTAGAGATTTGTTTAGGAAGTGTTTTACCTTGTATTATTTTTTACTGGAGCTTTTTGAAAATGCCGAGTAAGGTGGCATTTATAACATTTTCTACCTCAGTTTCTGTGTGTAACTTTTTTTGTGTGTGTGTGTAACTTTTCGACAGATTATATATATATATATATATATATATATATATATATATATATATGTAGCTATATAAAACAGATGTATACAACATGTATGAAAGAACTCATAGCTTTGGAGTTCTTTTTTTATTTTTCAGAACTGTGGATTGAAGCCATGTCCCACACATGCTAGGCGTGCACTGTATACCTGAGCTGCATCTCAGCCCTTTTTGTTTTTATTTCAAGACAGTGTCTTGTTAAATTACTAAGACTGGCCTTGAATTTGTGATCTCTTTGCTTTACCTTCCTGACTAGTAGTAGTATAGGTTTATGCAACTGCACCCATTTTGTTTTAAAGGAACTGTCATTGGTGGGGTAAAGGAAGATCACTTAGAAGTGAACTGATGAGTCTTTTTGTATTTGAAAATTGTAAGTAATGTTTCTCCAGCTTCAAAAATACAGGTATATTACTGGGCACCAAATTAAAGATGGGAAGCTAGAAAAAGCAGGTAGTTTATACTGTAGGTAAAATCCACCTTATTCCTGTGGACATTGTTGAAAAAATTAAATCCAAACCAAAAAATGTTTTTCATGTCATTTAAATATATTCTAATACTAAGACATATATTCTTGATAGAAACCTGACCTCTTAATGCTTTTGAGAATCTGTTTCAAAAAAAAAAAAAAGAAAAGAATCTGTTTCCAGGAAAAGGTCTGAATATATTTCTCACAGTTATACCAGGCCTCTGTCTAAGCTGTTATATCTCCAGGTCACTTTAACAGGCAAACTAATCACATATTAGTATAGAAGTTGCTTTTGAAAAAGTTAATTTCAAAATAAACATATAACTTAAGCTAATTAAAATATTTCATAGAATATTTCATACTATAGTTATCACTTAGAATTTGCTGAGTTGAATTTAAGCTAATATTTTTATTTTCTTAATAAATGTTAAACACTAAACATAAGATCAAGTACTTTAACACAAAATATTTTATTATAAAGCTATCACACAATGATAGATATAATTCAATTGATAAAAACAGTTTCTTTCTAATCAATTTTTGCTACTTAAGTATGGTCTGTTGACCAAATTATTTGTTAGTAGTCCACAAACAGGTATAGAAATTGAGTTAAACATTTAGAAACATTTTAGTTTGGATATATGGTGATGTCGACATACTTAGAATAAGAAAAAATAAGAAATTCATCTTTTTTACAGGTAGCTTGAAAAATAGTACATAAAAGCTAGTTGATACTCAAGTGTGTTATTTGGACAGTTTATGTTAGTAATCTAGTCGAGTGGGCCCTGAAGTTATAGCAGTGTAGTCACCTGAGAAATAGAAATTTATTTAGTATTTTATAGTTATATACACTTTTGAAGAATAATTCCTTTATGAAGGAAATGGGTAAAAATATATAAGGTGCACAAGGAAACTATAAATCCGTATCAAGATATTTATAAAGGAGGTACTGGTAATTATATGTCTTATTCTGTATTTTCTATCTTTGCTTAAAAAAAAAAACAACTTTTTATCTGAGTTCTCTTAGCTTCTTTTTCTTGCAGCTTTATTTCTCCTTTTCTATCTTAACTGAGCTCTTTGGTGAGCAATTGTTTCGCCTTTTACTCCTCTGTGAAACTTTCCCTTATTCTGCTTAGTTCTTACTTTTTCTTTCCTTCCAGCTATCTCTCTCTCTCTCTCTCTCTCTCTCTCTCTCTCTCACACACACACACATACATATACATGTTTATCTAAGCATTTATCTCCTACTGTAGTTATTTTTATTTTATATTGTGATATTTTACTGAATTGCACTGAGATACTAGAACGCAGAGTGCTTTCTGTATGTGGCTGCTAACATCACAACTAACCTACAATAAATGCGAGTAAGTGTGAATACTACATGAAGGCAGCATCCTGATCATTTTATGTCTAGTTTTATTTGGTCCTCTTGGAAAACCTGTTACATGGCCTTCCTTTTTAGGTGAGGAAACAGGGGTGCAGGGCTTTAAGTAGCTTGCTCAAGAACGAGTATGTTAGAAGTAAGATTTAAACCCAGATTGTCCAACTCTGAATTTTATGCCCTTAACTGTAGTGTTCATTTTTTTTTATAAAATTGAATGTATTGTTTTTTGTTTCTGGCTTTTATGTTTGTTCTGGATCTACTGTTGATGTTTAAAGGTAAAGATTTACCTATTTGTAGTAATAAATGTATTTTATAATTTAACTAAGCGACATTGAGAGATACTAGTTTTGTATATTTCCAAAAAATCATATTATGGGCTAGCAATGTAGTTCATTGGTAGAGCAATTTGTGAGTCCTTAGGTTCAGTCTTTAGCCCTGGAAAATATAATGTTATGATTTAAAAATTATTTGTGTTCATCTTTGCCCTTTATTTAAATTTCAAATTAATTTTATGGAACACAGGTACCAACCACATTTTAGTATATTTACCACAGAAATACATTATATGCAGGCATTGTTGAAGGAATCAGCTTGTCATTTGGAAGGTGTTTTGAATTTACCTGCAGATTTTGTGTTTTTTATTGCTAATAAGAATCTAATGAAATAATGGAAATATAATACCATGTGTAGGTTTGGCGCACTAGTGGAAACTACAGCTTTCTTAGTGTTGGTTTGTTTTGTACAAATACTGTACAGAGCATTTTTCAAACAGGTTTTTATTACCAGAGCCTAGAGTAAAAAGATTAGAACCTGTATTAATCTTCAAATCATTTAAAAATATTGAGGACTGCAGTTTGTAGAGATAAGAACCAACACATTGTATCTAGTCCATTAAGACAGAAGAAATGGAAGAGATACCTTGATAAGTACTCTGCCTGTTGTAACCTTGAATGCTGCTATGGGTGGACAGGGAGGGGGAGGTGCTGTATCTGTTCCATTGGCTTCTGCTTTTTCATGCTGAGAGAAATCAATACTTTGAGGCGTTGCATGACAGAGAAATCACTTCAGAATTAAAGGTAGCTGTCACACATTGTCATTGGTTGACTTTTGTTTGCTGTTGAGGTTTTTAAGCTTTCATTTTTCTTAGTCTTTTTTTCAGGAGTCTGTCTAAGGTTTTTGTAGACAGTGGTTTTTTTTTTTTTTTTTTTAATCCAACTTAAAATCTGAGGTAAGGGATCCAAGTACAAAGGCCTCTAAAAGTGACATATTGAGAGCTTTTTCTTTTATAGTTTCTTAGGTGATTTCCCTTTTAAATAGTTTTGCAATGTGACAAGGAATTTATAATGAAATGACTTAGGGGGCAGATTGGGAAGTAGTACATTTACAAAGGTTTTGCAAAAGCTTTACTTAGTTAACTAAAAATGTAATACCCTGTGCATAGCCCTGTAAAGTAAAAAAACTCAGAATTGCATGTTATAGCATGGAAACACACACACACACACACACACACACACACACACACACACACATTCCTTTTATATAGGGGTTGTCTTTTACTATAAGTAGTGAAATAAACTGTACAAAATAATTCACCAAACTAGGAACTAGGAAACGTTTTTCTTTATAAAGTTCCTCTAATTTTTTTTAAACAAGTGTGTATTTTATCTTTAGAATTTTTAAACACAAAATTTGTGAAATCAGCATAATTAAACTTAACACACCTTACTGAAATATGAGAAGACATCTTTAATATTTTTGAGATTTTTAGTCTTGAAAATTTTAAGTATAACTCATTTATATTTTACAATACTACACACAGTTAATGAATATTTGCTTTATAGCCTGTTCCTCAAAAAGGTACTATCCTGGAAAACTAACTCTCCAAACAATGCATTTCACACTATTAACTTACCACTTTAATTGCTACTGAAAGGAAGAGCTGGTGAGACACCCTCTACCTTTTTATGACAACCCCTTCCTGCCCCGTTATGGTAACCACTGTTGTACATTTATGGACACGTCTTTCTTTTATTACTATAATTCTTTACCAAATTTGCACCTCTAATAAATCCATAAAATGTTTTGTTCTGGCATTTTTAGTTCAACTCTATGTTTGTACTTTTAAAATTGTTTTTGGTATAGGAATCAAACTTACATTGTAGTGGCCAGGCAGATGCTGTGCTGCTGAGCTGTACTGCCAGCCCTGTGTTTGTAAAATTCATTTTTTTCTTATATTTCCTATGTCTTTTTTTTTTTTTTTTTGTGGTACTGGGGATCGAACTCAGGACCCTGCGCTTGTTAGGCAAGCGCTTATTCCACTGAGCTATATCCCCAGCCCCTCCTATGTCATTTTAATTGTTGTGTAATAGCCTATTATGAGTAGACAGTGCTTCTCTCTTCTGTTTTGTGGGTGCTCAGATTGATTTCAGTGTTTTGTAATCGGAAAGAATGCTGCTCTAAACATTCTGCACAGTGTTCAGTTCACATGCTCATCTATTTCCATAGAGTGGAGTAGACTACACAATATCCATGTTTTCAATTGCAGCAGATATTGCCACACTGTCTTGCCAAAGTGTCTACTACTTCCAACATCAAAGTATATTTATTTACCATTATTTTATGTTCTTATGAGTGGAAAGGAGAGTTTTATTCTAGCATTCTGGTAGGTGTATTTTTACTTTGTACTTTTTAAACAAATGGAGTGGTCCATCTTTTTTGTGCTTGTCACAAATCATCTGTTTTTTACTTTTGTAATTTGTGTCTCTCTTAGCTTTGGGATATTAATATTTTACCTTCTGCTCCCTATCTGTGCCTTGCCTATCCACTTTTTAAAAAATTCTTAAACTTTATCAAAGTACTGTGTAGTCTACATTTAATAAAATATACCCATTTTTAGTGTGCATTTTATTGAGTTTTAACAAAGTCTGTATCTCTACAGCCATCACAGATGAGACAGGACATTTCTTATATTCTAGGCAGTGGTGATGTATATATGGCATGGTGCTGCAGCAGGCTGTTTGCATCATTGACGGCTCTGGAAGGTTTCCCGTCCCTGTGCTGGGATATTCCGTTGTGTCAGTTTCTCTGCTCCGTACTTACATCTAACCCTAGACAACTACTGATTTAATTTCTGCTATTATAAATAGCATATAAATGGAATTATAGAGTAGGTACTTTGCTGTCTTGATTTTGTTGATCATCATAAAGTTCTTTATATTCACTCATGTGGTTGTATATATTACCAGTTTTTTTTTCCATTATTGCTGAATAGTATTACCTTTTAAAGTCTGTTCACCTGTAGATAGATACTGGGTTGTTTCCAGTATTGGATTATTCCCAGGGTTTGATTCTTATGACTAAAATTACTGTGGGCATTTTCATGTAAGTTATTTTTGTGTAATTGAATTCTTACTTATTTTGAGTATATACCAAGGTGTGAAATTGCTAGGTACCATTGTAATATAGTACATACTTAAACTGATAAGAGACTTTTCTCTTTTTTTTTGTGGTGCTGGGGGTCTAACTTTGAGCCTTGGACATGCTACATTTCAGCTCTGTCAAACTATTTTCTAAGGCAGTTGTAGACTTCCCATTCCAACACGTGAGAGCTACATCCTGGTCAATGCTTGTGTTGTCAAGCTTTTTAGTATTAGTTCTTTTAGTGGATATATATATATATATATATATATATATATATATATATATATACTATCACTATAATAACTATCACAATAATCTATCGCTGATAGTTTATTGTGATGTCTTTGTGCATTTGCCTAAGTCACCATCTTTTAGGTACTTGTTAGCTATTTGTGTATCTTTTGTGAAGTAACCAAATCCTTGAACATTCTTTTAAATAGGGCTGAGTTGTAAGAGTTCTTTATGTATCCCATACAGAAATCCTTTGTCAGTTATATAAAGGATGAAGTTTTTCCAACTATTGCTTACCTTTTCATTTTATAACTTTTTTAAGAGCAGGAGTTAGAAATTTTGATAGTGCCTCATTTATCAATAATTTTATGCTTGTGATTTTCCTTTGTAGTGTCCATTTTCAGAACACTGTGTCTTGCAATGTTCTCAAGAATTGTGTTCTGTGTTTTCTTCTTGAAATGTTATATATTTATCCTTCATATCTATGTTTTGCACCCATTTTGAATTAAACACTTTTAATATGGTATTTGGTGAAAGGCATTTTCTTTCATGTAGATAATAGGTGTTTGAGCACCAGTTGTTAAATATATATTCTTTCTTCATTTAATAGCCTAAAATGCTCCAGATTTCTAATTTTGTAATATGGTTAAAAGCATGAAGTCCTACAACTTGTTTTTCTTTTGTAATACTGTTTTGCTATTATTTTCTTCAGTTTCTGTGTGTTTTAGAATCAGCTTCTCCATAAACAAAAACTCCTGCTGAATTTTTTTATTAAGATTGTGTTGAATATTTAAATCACTTTGAGGAGAATAAACATGTTAGTGATATTGAAGGCTTTTGGTTTTTTGGTTTGTTTGTTTATTTACTTACAGCCCTGGAGAGTTGCAGACAGGGCGTTGTGGTAGGCAGATGCTCTATTGCTGAGCTGTGTCCCTAGCCTGTTTTGTTTTTTATTTTGAGGCGGGGTCTGAGTTGCCTAGGCTTGCCTGGAACTTGTGATCCTCCTGCCTCAGCCTTGGACTAATGGGATTACAAGTGTGCACTGCTGTGCTCAGCTAACAAATACTGAAATTTAATATTTATGAACATTGTCTGTTTTTCCATTTATTTAGCTTCTAATATGTAGCCAAGTATTTTATGTTTTCAATGCTTCTTCAGCTGCCCCCCCGTACCTCCCCTCTCCTCCTTTCTCTTTTTCCCTTTCTTTCCTTCTTTTCCTTTTCTCTGCTCTTCTCTCTGGCCCCCTCTCCCCTCCCCTCCCCTCCCCTCTCCTCAAAGTGCAGCCCAGGGTCCCAGGTGTGCTGGGCAGGTGTTTTCATGTTCTACTCGGTTACTGAATGTATCACATACAGATGAAGACTGTTGCATTTCTTTCTTTCCAGAAGTTTTACTTCTCATTCTTATTTGTGCCTCTTGAAACTGGTTAGGGTCCCCATTACAGTATGGAATGGAAGTCATGAGAAGGTGCATACTGGGTTTGTCCCTTTTTTAGCAAAATAGTTTTTGTAGAAATAGTTTTTTTAGATGTCCTCAAAGATTGAGAACAGGGTCTGCTAGTTTGAAGATTTGTTTTAAAACCATGAATGAATGAGTATTGAATGTTGCTAAATGTTTTTGTTTAAAAATTCTTTGGTTATGTTTTTCTCCTTTATTTCTGGTATGTGGTATATGCATGTATTGATTTTTAAATATTAAATCAACCTAGTATTCCAGAGATCAGCTGTACTTCATCATGGTGGATAGTCCATTTTTTAGTAGGTAAATGTTGGTATAGTATTTTGTTAAGGATCTTACATTAGATCTTAAAATGTATGTATTACATACATTATTGGTTTTTAGTTTTCTCTTCATGTAATATAAAACTGGTTACCATGTGTAACTTAGCAGCCTGTAATCCAGCATTTGGAAGGCTGCAGCAGGAAGATTGCTGAGAGTTGGAGATAATCCTGGTCTCTCCAGTGGATTTTAAAACCAACCTGAACTGTATACCAAGACCCTGTCTTAAAAAAAAAAAAGAGAGAAACCCAAATCAAACGTACAATATATAATTTAAGTTATAGTATCAGGAAGAATTTAAGATTGATATTATTTCTTCATTAAATATTGGTAGAATTCACCCATATAGCTTTCCAGGCCCAGTACTCCTTTGTGGAAAGGTATTTAGTTGAATTCAGTGTCTTTAATAACGGTAGGTCTATTCATGTTTACCATTTCTTCCTGAGAGTCAGGTTTGGTAATTTGTATCTTTTAAGGATTTTGTCTATGTTATCAAAGGTATTGAAATAACAGCATAACATTGTTCATAATATTTCTGTATCAGCTTTTAATGTCCACAGGATATTTTCTCATTTTTTACTGTTTGTAAAGTGTGAAGTATCCTTCCTTTCCATTTATTATATTGTCTCCCTTTTTTGTTTTTGAACATTCTTGCTAAATATTTGTCAAACCAGCTGCTTTTATTGATGTTTTTCTCCATGAAATTTCTTTTTGTCAATTTTAAAATTTTAGTTATATCATTTTTCCTGTTTGTTTGTTTTTGTTTTTTAGTTTTTTCTTCTTATAGCTCTTGCATAGAAGTTTAGGTTATTGATTTTAGATGTTGTGTTCATTGATTTCAGCAGTCTCACTTTATTTAAAGTTGTAAATTTTGCTTTAAATGCTTCTTTAGCTGATTCTAAGATTGATCCATAAGTTATCTGGCTAACTGCTTAATTTACAATTTCTTCAAAAATTGTAAAGATACTGTTTACCTCCATGCTTTCAGCCAAAGAATCAAAAGGATCTCTATTTAGATCTCTTTCTCTGTATACCTTCCTCGTCTCTACTGTTTGTCCTTTAAATACTAGCCATCACCATGTCAGTAGACTTTATTTTTAAGAAAAGAAAATATATTTCTTTGTTTTTATAACAAGTTTGCAGGATATTTGGAAAGTAGTATCTAACTTGAGTATGTCTGGAATGTAGAATGGTTAGGCAGGCATGAAGATTGCGTATGTGGCTGAATTACAGGTTCAGGGTCTAGCAATGTATGTTCTATATGAGAATTCTTTGTGGAGTGATATTCAAGCTGCTCATAAGAGACTAGATAATTTCTAGAGCTAAATTGTTAGCTAGTAGAGATCTGTGTAAGAGCCGTGATGAATGTTAATAGGATTTGCCAAAATGGAGAGAAGGGGATGTGAAGTCACAGGTAGCATGTTTGGGATGAAAGTGAGAGATTTAGTTGTGTGCATTTTTAAATTAGGGAATTTATTGAACAAATGGATATTATCCTACAGGTAGAAATGTGGCCTATTATTTTGGAAAACAGCTGAATCAGATAAGATAACTTGAAAGTTGGGCCTAAACTGACGGTAGTAGATGAAATGGGAGTGGATGACATTGCCTTGAAATATTTGACAAAGCCCTAGAAAAATACCAGCATTTCATAATGGAGAAGAATGAAGGGAAGAGCCCGATCACTAGTTAGGATGGGTAGTCAGATCAGTGGAGAAGGAAACCAGAGTAAGCTTTTAAATTTCAAGATCAGTCCTCCCTGAACCTTCAAGCATAAGGCAAACAATACAGTTAGATATCTGGCTGGAAAGATTTATATCTAGTATCATCTCTACTTCATTCATGTTTAAGGGGCCATTCTAAATTGTTTTCTTATTTACTTTTTATCTTTTTTGCTGTAAGTTACGGGATTTCCTCTTAGAAGGAAGTTTTATCTTTATTTTAATTCCATAGTAGTAATTCTTAGCTTTCTTTAGCAATAGTCAAATACAATTGAGTTGTTAGTTCCTGAGATAACTTATTTCTTTTGAATTTTTTGATTCAGTGTTTTTCTAGTCATGTTGTGATATGACTGAAGAAAATTGAGAAGTCTTAATATAAAAGGTGTATCATGCATAGCAGAACAGAAAACTTGATTTAAAGTAAGCAGTTATGCCTAAATTTGGGTGAAAGTTTTAGATCTAACCCCCTCTTTTATAGTCTTTGTAAGTGGCATTTTGGACAAGGGTCTCTTGGGTACCTCCACTTACTCTTCAAACCTGGGTACAAACACACATCTGTGAATAGATCACTGATATGTAACATATTTTTCATAGAATGTATTATTGGTGTTTAATAAGAACATCTTCAAGTTAGATTATAAAGACATTTTAAAAAATAGATACATGTTCATTGTGTCTTTAAGAAACATTCTTGTTTAGTTTCTTTTTATCATACTGTAAGGTCAGATTTGACTCTGATGTTCTACAAAGAGAGAGATTGATAATCGGGAAAGAATAGTCCTTTAATGTGATTTATATCTATAGATTTTATGTCAGATATGAAAAGTTGCTGTTCAAATTGTAAAGGAGGATCCATTAAAGAACACTTTAAACCATTTTACTATGTAGCTTACCTTGAGCTGTGGCTTTTAGAATTATACCTTTTCAAGCAAACTTTTAATAGCTTATCAAATGTTTATAAAATATAATTTGATAAAGTTGTTCTACTACTAATAAAGGTCTAATAGGTTATTTGGTAGGACCTCATTGGGGATTTTTACTACTGTTAAATATGGAGGTATATCAGTATGAGAGGGGTGTATAGAAACAAATGATTTTCTAAATTCCACTAGTGATTTTTTTCACAGTGGAAAAATTGCCTAAGTATCTTCCTTTAATACTGCTGTCCCTTCAGATATTTTAAATTTTTTGTTCATAAAATATTTTCCCAATCTCTGCTCTCCTGTGGCTTATTTCACATAATCTTTAAAAAATATAGCAGATGCATTTGATTTAATTTGTTAAAATCTAGTTCTTTGACGACCAGTGGACTCTTTCCAATTCAGTGTTTAGTTTCAAGTGTTTTAGTTGCAATTCAGTTTTCAAGTTCTGTCTCAGACATTGTTCAAAGTCTTCTAGTTGATAGATCCTTCCCTCAATGTAACCCATCATTTTGCAGATGAGCACATTCCCCTAAAGAAGTGAATAAGGTACTTGCTCAAGACTGGCAGGAAACATTAATGAGATGGTACTCCAATCTGGATTTTACTTTGCTTCCAACTTTATATTAATTCATGTAAACATATAATGATTTTGATGTGTGTGTGCGTGTGTATACACACACACATTATTAGGATTCAAGACAAGGCTATAACCCAGACCTTTAAAAATCTTTTATTTTGTGATAGGGTCTTGCTAAATTGCCCAGAATGGGCTCAAAGCCTCCCAGAGTGTCAGGATTACCAGGGTGTGTGCGCAATAATGCCTGGCTTTTACATACTGATTTTCTGTCTTCATCCTGCATTCCAGAATTTAATTTTTTTTTTTTTTTTTTTTTGCCTGTATTTTGTGCTTGTGTCGAACTACTGCTTTTCTGGTCCCTGAAACTGATTAATGTTTCATGATTTGCCTTTGATTTAACTTCGTTTGTTTTCTTCTCATGCAAGAATGACTTAGCTTCTTAAGCAGGGCATGGTGACGCACACCTGTAATTTCAGCATTTGGGAGACTGAGACAGGAAAATTGCTACAAGTTCGAAGCTAACCTGGGCTATATAGTAGGTTCAGAGACAACCTGTACCACCTAGTGAGAGCCTGTCTCAAAAAACAAAACAAAACAAAACAAGAACGACCTACCATCTCAACTTCCATTATTCAATTCAACCTTAGATTCCTATGATACATGATTGCTCAGCCTGAGAACTGTTTGATTTCTTATGTAGGCACATATATTCCATGTCTTTTGGGTTGCTGTTGGTGTAAGGAATGGAAAACCCAGTTCATATGAACATGTAATGACCAAGAGTTTGTTGAGACTAATAAAAAGTCTTTAAAATAAGACTTGTAGAAAGTCTAAAGCAGTGATGATGAACCTTTGGCCTGCATACCATAGGGGCTATTTGTGTCATTGAAAGGTGTAAAAATGTGCTATCACTGGTCTAAAGGTAAGCTGTTCTTTAGGGTTTGATTGATCCTGAAGGTCATGATTTTCACCTGGAATAAATCTATTTTTCTCTAATTCTTGCAGTTCTGATTTTTAGGTTTTGGCTTTATCTTCAAGCAAGCTTTCCTCATAGTATAGAGAGAGCTTTCAGCACTCCTAAAGTAAATATTTCACTGACAGGAAGGAGAGAGCTTTCCAGCAAAATCTTGAACTTTCCACTTACTGCAGCTGTCCCTGAGTCAGTGGTTGGTGTTGTTATGATTATTACCCTGATGGGTTTATGATAATCAGGACTCTTGCTGCCAAGTCTAAGTTGGGGGCTATGTTTCAAACTGGTACTGCATGCCATAGTAGAAGCAGGCAACTAACTGGGTAGTATTTCTGCTAACATCAAATTTTCGTTGCTTATTGGAGGTTGTACCTGTGTGTCTGTAGGTGTGAACTTTACATTTGGAAATTTGGAAAAGCCAAGGGTCCAGTAGCCTTGGGAAAGGATCAAGCTTATATCTATGTTATATTTTCTTCTTTTAAGTAATATTTTTAATATAGTATCTTAAATATGACACCACAAATACCTGAATTCTTGTGTTTTGGAAACTAATAATTGTATTATATCAAACTTTAATACACATGTAGGTCACCTCAGGATCTTATTAAAATCCAAATACTGTTTTATCAGGTTTGGAATGAACCCGAGATTTTCCACATTTGATGCTGTAGGTGATTTCAATACTGTGGACCCATTTTGCATAGTTAGAATTCACAAGGCTGAAATGATTTGCTTTGTGAAGGTGCTGTGGACGAGCTCAGCGCGCTCGTGTAGGCTACTTTTGTACACCTTTGGGGCCTTGGCGGAGGCCTCAGAGCTTGTCTCCTCACTTCACTTACCTTGTCCCCTTATAGTCCATTCTCCAAGTGACAGCCATAGGGATCTTGTAAATATGCAAATTGGTCTAGCACTCCACGACCTGAAACTTTTCACTGGTAGCCCATTTCATGGGAATCAAATGGAAACTTCTCATCATAATTACATAGTGCAGATGATGCAATGTACCCTTCAGTCTCTAAACTAATTTCATACCTTTATTTCTGCAATTCACTGCGACTCAAGTTTTTTATAATTTTACTTCGCATTATTTTGTAACACTAGGTCTTTGCGTTTATATGACCAGCTGCTTCATGTCTCCTGGGAACTGCTTATTTCTCAGTGTATCTTATGATTGACCTGAGAAGAGTAAATTCTTGAGGGGTGTTGTGTCATGAAAGCAGATCACTGAATGTTAGCCAAATAATTTAATGAGGGATACAAAAGAAACGTTAAAGTTTGTATTGGTTTTATCCATGCTGAAGAGTATTTCCTGATACATTGTACTGCGTGCACATTTTATAATATCAATACATGTTTCCCCCTTTCTATTCAAGTCACTGTGTGCCCAGTATTCTGCGGACAAACGAGAAGAGGAAAAGATGTGCGATCACTTGATAAGAGCCGCCAAACACCGAGACCATGTGACGGCAGCTCAGCTGGTACAGAAGGTTATCACCATTCTCACAGACCAGCGTGGAGCCTGGGGAGACTCCACAGTGAGGTAAGGGTACCTTCAGGGGTTGGCCCCTGACTTTCCGTGGGTGATTTAACTTTCGATAAATGTCTCTGCATATGATCCAAAAGGCGAAAGATTTATACGATTTGAAGAGAAACCAGAGTATTCTGAATATGATCCATGCTAGATAAAAACCAGAGTAACTTAATTCTGTATTTCAGCATTTACTATGAATTTAAGTAAAGGAAAAGGAGGAAATTTATATGACTACAGTTACATCTGTTTCTAGATACTTGTTTCTTCAATTGCTTCATAAGAAAGTTTACTCCAGTTTATCTATTGGGTAGTGAATTGTTAAGGGTGGCAGTTAACAAAACTTTTATTAGCTGCAATTATATAATTTCTGCAAAGGTGCCATTTTATTTTTGAAATCTATTTGCTACACTTTGGAGTTTTTAACACACAAATTTGAAAACATAATGTGTTTTTATTGTCATTGTAAATTGTTGGACTATGATGATAAAAATAATTAAATGCTTTCTTAAATTTTTGTTCAATGTATTTATCTCCTTTTAAAATGTACAATCCAAGCATTCTACTCTTTACTGTGTTACCTTCAGGTCTAAGAAATGTACAAATTGTAAAATCTGTTCTTTGAGGACTGTTTTATGCTACAAATCTTATATTATTTGACTTTTTTATGTAATGTTAATGAAAAATGTTATAAATGTTTCTGCTAGAAAAAATTGTTTTCATTTCTGGATAACTTTTTCCAGAAGACAAAATAGAAGAAAACAATAAATTGGATAAGAGTAATTTGCTTATACTTGTATTTAATCAACTTATAGGTCTTGTAGACATCAAATTCTAATTTTAAAACTTGCTTATAGAAATAAATGTTTCCATTTCTTAATGGTAAATTTTTAAAAATTTTGAATTGAAAGCTACCTGTAACTGATGTGGTTTAGGACATGTATTCACTAATATATAAGATATTTTTATAATTTCCACTATGAAATACACTTATATATAATGAGACTCATTTCTGGGTATGCAGTTTTTTGTTTCCAGTATTGCAGACCAATATTTAAGGGAAAAACCAAACCAAAACACCTAAATAAAGATAGGAGCATGTTTATGTGTTTGTTTTAATCTTGTTCCAGTGGTCTCAGGTGTAAGAGTGGTTATAGAATGATGTGTGTTACTAGGTCAGTGATCCTTGGTGCCATCTCTTATGGTATCTGAATGCC
>PVLD010012431.1:0-27500 GCA_004027595.1 Dinomys branickii | reverse complement strand
TTTGAACAGATTTAGGACATCGAGATAGCCACAGCTGTGCAACTAAAGGTACTCCTAGAATACTTCCATAACTGCTTCAGAGATTGGTAAGAAAAATATAATGGAAAAGAATGTATCTGAAGAGCAGTGAACCATAGATACGAGTTGCAGATTTGGAAAGGGTGGTTTCTATTTTTTAGAGAATTTTCTGTAACAGTTACCTTTTGAATATTTTGTGTAGAATTCTTGAAGTTCAATAAATACTTTCTATTACTTGGATGTCATTGAACTGGTAACAGTCCCTCTTGTAATTTTGTTCCAATCAAAGATTTCCAGCAGTATTCCAAAGAATATACCAAAGAATTTCAAAGATTAAATTACTCAAGGAATTTTTAAAAATGTAATGGTTTTATATAGGTCAGGGTTGGGACCATGCAGTCTGGGTTTTTGACCAGTATCCCAGCATTAGTAAGAATCCCTTGAGCCCCATAGCGTAACACTCAGTCCTGAGGTTCTTTCAGGGCTGCTTTCTACTTCAGGACCACTATAGGCCACTGTGCCAGCTCATGTTCAGCTGCTCCAAGTGTTGTTTCTCCTGCCTACTGCAGCAATTTTTCTTTTCATATTTACTTATACAAGCTGTGCACCACTTACTGTGCACATCAGGGCATTGTAGAAATCAGTATAAGACAGATACGTCTCCTGCCTTCATAGGACTTTCTATCTAATGGGGAAAGTAGAAGAGAGAATGGGTAATTACAAAGAAATAGCTTTAAAATAAATAATTATAATTATGACCATTTACCACTGTAAATGATCATAATTAAGGACATATTTTGTGGGTTAGAAAAAATTTTACTCTTTCTAAGAAAAGATCAGGGTGATTACAAGGCACAAGGAAACAGCCCTCTGTGTATGAGGCCTGTATTTCTATTCCTGACTCTTTTACTGATGACATAACCTATAAAACAACAAGGTTTGAATTTCCATATGCACTTACTAGTTTTAGACAGATTATAAGTGAGAGCACAGTGATAATCTACTTACAGATAGCTGAAGCTTAAAGAAGGGAAATGTTAACAAAAACAAATTATTGCAAATGTAGGAAATAGTACTATTAAAATAAGACTTACTGTCATTGGACTATAAGGTCTAAGGTTTTATGATTCTAAAAGTTCATTCAATTTATTCAAAAATTAGGAAAGAGTATCTAAAATTTCACATATTAACATCTGTATATAGATGTGCTACATTTTTAATAGTTGCTGATAGTGACTAAATATTAGGTGGCACTTACGGAGTAGTTCTGAACTAAAGCACCTTGTCAAGTATTTTATGAGTAATGTTGCATTATCTAAAAATTAGACTCCTGAAAGAGCTTCCATTCACTGTTTTACACATGAGGAAGCTAGAGATTAGAAAGTTAGTTAGACCAGGATGGGCTAATACCATAATTAAAGTAGTTAACTTTTAAACCTAAGCATACTAACTCCACTGTTCATACTCATAATAATCAGGGAATTTCTTAATCTTCATTTTTGATATTCATGGGTGAGTGTCTCTAATCTGCCAGGGACTGGCTAAGACCATTGTAAACATTACTTTGTTGACTCCTCAAAACATTCTGTGAAATATATGCCATTGTTTCTGTTCTACAATAGAATAAAGGAGGTTTGCAGCTATCCCCCTTCTGGGGATTTTCCCAGAAGATCTGAAAACAGCGTATCACTGTGATATATGTGCACCCATGTTTATAGCAGCACAATTTGTAATAGCTAAATCGTGGAAACAACCCAAATGTCCATCCACAGAGGACTGGATTAAAAAACCGTGGCATTTTTACACAATGGAATATTATTCAGCTGTAAAGAAAGACAATCTAGGGGCTTTTATAGGCGAATGGTCACAATTAGAGATCATACTCATAAGTGAGGTAAACCAGATGTGCATGTGCAAACAGCGTATCGTATCATTAGTGAAGGAACCTGGAGGTGAGAATATAGATCGGGAGGTATGAAGGGAGACTGCTCAAGCGTAGAGAGCAATCGGGATGAAGGGAAGGAGAGGAGGAAGAGGAGGATAGCTGAGTAGGTATGTATGTATGTGCGGGATGGCTGACGTGGTTGCACTGTTGTCTCATGTCGATGTGGGAAACAATCAGTGATTAGTTGTTTGATCAACCTTGTATGTCTATTTGTATTGTCCTGAGTATACACTTTGAAGCTACTAACGTGTAATACAAAAACCATTGTTGAGCCCCTGCCACCTCATCTGTAGTTCAGTTTTTGTACTGTTCTTGTGCCACTGTGTGTATGTTTGTTAGTGTTTTTGTTCTTTTACTTTTAAAATAAAAAATATATATATATAAAAAGAATAAAGGGGGTTTGGAGACACTCATGGTCTTTGAAGTAAAAAGAATAAAATTAAAAACTAAAAAAACCCATATTTTTGCACCTTATAGTTTGCTAGTTTAGCTATGATCAGCATGAAAGGCTATACCCATGTGTGACTGTTCGTTTCCTGAAATACATGTGTGAGAATCACTCATATTTGTATGGTTTTACTTGGTTTAATTTCAACTTACTTTTTATGTTAAAAAGTTGAAACCCAAAACTTCATAACTGGTTTAGTACCCCAGCTCTTTTTATTTTTTAATGTAGAGGCAGGACTTTGTGGAGTTTCTCAGATGAGAATTGGACTTGTGATCCTCTTGCCTCAGTCTCCTAGAGTGCTGGGATTATAGGCTGAGCCACTGTGCTTGGCCCCAAACTAATTATTTTAAGTAAATACTGTTCTTGGTTAGAACCCCTTCTTTAAATTGAGTAAACAAGAATCTCATGGAGATGAACTCAGCAGCTCATTTGTTTATCGGTCCCTGCTGTTGGAATCATCAAATGATATGAAAGTCACTTTCTAGCCTTTTAATGGGAGAAGTTCCAATGGCAGCTTTTTACAGTACGATCAAAGTGGACTCTCACCTCCTAAATCATGATGTACTACTCTTTTTAACATTCTGTCCTGCTTTTTTATTTTATTATTTTTATTTATTATTTTTTATTTAAACGTGTAGTGCATTTTTAGTAAATGACACATGCCAATATTCAAATATTACTTGCCCATGAAAGTGATCAGTTGGGCCTACATCAAAACCTAACAGCATAAATAGCTGTAAATATTTATTGCATTCATGCTAAGTTTCTGAGCATACTAATTGTATTGTGATTATATTTTCTATTTTAGTGTATTACTACATGTGTATAGTACGTAACGTTTATATTCCTTATGGGAACATTTCCTAATTCCTTTTTTTATTCTCTCTTTCCTTCTCTCCCTTCTCCTTCCTCTTTCCCATCCTTTGATTTCTTTCCTTTATTTTTGTACATATTTACAATACATAATATTTGCACTTCCTTTGCAGATTGGTACTTACACATAACACATCCCAATTCCTTCTTTTCATCCCCTATCCCATCCCTCCCCCCATCTCTGGTTCCCCTTTGAGAAGGATCTGTCTCCTTTCTTCCTATTACCTGTCTTTTATTTTGCTCTTTAGTTTTACTCCAGGTTTCTCATATAAGAGAAGCAATGTCATATTCAAGTGTGTATGTCTTATTTATCCCACTTAACATTACAGTCTCAAGATGCATCCATTTTCTTGCATTAATTCAAGCTTATCTTTCTTTATGGCAGAGTAATACTTTATGATGTGTAAGTACTACTTCACTTTATCTGTTTACCTATTCATAGGCATATGAACTGCTTCCAAGATTTAGCTGTTATGAATTGTGTTGCTATAAACATGGGTATACTTTGTAATATGATGTCTTTCAACTGTTTTGGGAGGATACCTATAAAGGGAACAGCTGGGTTGAATGGAATTTATTATTTTAGTTTTTCAAGGAATTTCCATACACATTCCCATAGTGGTCGTACTAGTTTACATTGCCACAAACAGGTAGAAGGCTTCTTTTTTCCCCTTGCAGCATCTCCAGCATTTGTTATTTGGTTTCTTGATGATGGCCATTCTTTCTCGGGTTACATGGAACCTCAGTGTTGTTTTAATTTATATTTTATGAATGTCCAAAATGTTGAACATTCCTTTCTGTATTTATTGTTCATTTGTGTCTCTTCTGTGAAGTGTCTGTTCATTTCACTTGCCCAGTTTTTGATTGGGCCTTTTACTTAGGGTGGCCTAATTTTTTTTACTTCTTTATGAATTCTACATATGAGTCCTCTGTCTGAGAAATTGCTGGGAAAATTTCTTCCCATTCTGTAGCTTGTCTTTTTACTTCGTGGGCTGTTTATTTTGCTGTGCAGAAGCTTTTAAATTTAATATGATCCTATTTGTTGATTCTCTGAACTATATGGCATCCAACAGAAGTTCAGATTATTCTTGCCTGTGCCTGTGACTTCAAGAGTTTTAACTATCTTGTCTTCCATCAAGGTTGTTTTTCTGGTTTAACATTTAGATCTTTGATCTATTTTAATTTTAGTTAAGTACATAATAAAAGATATGGGTATAGATTTGATTTTTGGCATGTGGATAGCCATTTTTCCCAGCACCATTTATTGAAAGGGCTATCTTTCCTCCAGTGTGTGTTTCTGAGTCCTTTGTCAAAGAATGAGTAGTAGAATGTACTTAGAGTTGTTCTGCATCCTCTCTTCTGTTCCATTGATCCCCAAGTCTGGTTTTGGGCAATTACCATACTGTTTTTGTCAAAGTAGCTTTGTAATGTAGCTTCAAGTCCATAATTGTGCTGCCTCTCACTTTAGTCTTTCTACATGGGATTGCTTTTGCTATTTTGGGTCTCTTCTGCTTCCATATGCATCTTAGGATTATTTTCTTCACTTCTGTGAAGAATGCTGTTAAACGTTTGAGTGGGATTGCGTTAATCTGTATATCAATTTGGGTAGAATGGTCATTTTGACCAAATTGGTTCTGTCTACGTATCTAAGAATGGGGATATCTTTCCATTTTCAATTTCCTTTTTTAGGGATTTGTATTTTTTGTTGTAGAGATCTTTTATGTCCTGAATTACATTAATTCCTAAGTATTTAATTTTCCTTTGTGCTATTGTGAATGATATTTTTCACTAATTTTCTTAGTGGCTTCATTATGAGTATACAGGAACCCTATTGATTTTTGTGAGTTTGTTTTATATCTTGCTAAAGTACTGAATTTGTTTGATTCTAAGAGTTTTTTCGTGGATTTTTTGGAATCTTCTATGTAGAAGATCATGTCACCTGCAAATAATCATAATCTAACGTTTTCTTTCCTATCATACATCTTTTGTTTCCTTTTCTTGCCTAAATGCTCTTGCTAATCTTTGAGGACATTACTATGTTGAAAAGGAGTGATAGAGGGCATCATTGTCCTGTGCCCGAGTTTGGAAGGAAAGTTTTCAGTTTTTTCCCATTCAATATGATATTGGCAGTAGGTTCGTTATGAGTGTCCTTTATCTGGTTAAAATAATTTTATGCATGTTTTCTTATGTTTTCATTATGTTGGATTTTAATGTTGGATGTTTTTATTATGTTGGATTAGAATGTTAAAGAATTTTGGATTTTGTTAGAATTTCTGCATCTGTTGAGATGATCATGGGATTTTTGTCTTTCCTTCTGTTAATTGATTTGAGTATGTCGAACCATCTTTGCATCTTTGGCATGAAGGCCATTTGGTCATGATGTGTGATCTTTATGATGATTTGTTGCATTTTATTTCATAAAGTCTTGTTGAGAAATTTTGCATTTACGTGTTAAAAAATTAGTCTGTAATTCTCTCTCTCCCCCTCACTGTCTCACTCTCTTTCTCTCTCCTCTCTGTCTCTTTCTTGATGGGATCCTTGTCTAATTTGGAATCAGGGTATTGGTAGCTACCTGTAATGACTTTGAGAGTACTCCTTCCTTTTAAATTTCATTAAAAAGCTTGAGGAATATTCATGTTTGAACTTTCTTGACCTTTTGTAGAATCCATCAATAAACCCTTCCAGACCTGGGCTTTTGGTAAATTATTCATTACTGCTCAGATTTCATTGCCTATCTTTCAGATTATTTAAAATCTTCTTGGTTCAATTTTGGAAATTCATGTCTCTAAGAATCTATTCATTTCTTCTGATATCTCCAATTTATTGACATACAGGCTTGTGAAGTATTTGTTAACATTGTTTTTTATTTGGGCAGTGTCCATGTGATTTCATTTCAAATTGCATTGTTCTGGGTCTATTTTTCTCCTTATTTTGGTTAGATTGGGTAAAGATTTGTCTATTATGTTTGTTCTTTCAACAACCAACTCTTAGATTCATCAATTTATCTTTTGTTCTTAATTTCATTGGTTTCTTTTTTGGATCTTTACACTGCCTTTCCTTGTACTAGCTTTGAGTTTGGATTGTTGTTTTTCTAAGACATTGAGGTGCATCATTACATTATTTATTTGGGCTTCCTCTGTTTTTGTGATGTGAGGATTCACAGCTATAAGTTTCCTTTTCAGGACTGCTTTCATTAGGTAGCTTAGTTTCTAATATGTTGGACTGGCATTATCATTTAGCTCTAGAAACTCTCTTATTTCTGCATTGATGCCTTCTGAAACTCATTGTTTAGTTAAGAGTGTATTGTTTTGTTTTCATGCATTTTCATGTTTTCTTTTGTCTTTGATTTGCAACTTCATTGCACTATGATCTGATGATACACATTCTAGTTCTTTTCAATATACTTAAGGCTGACTTACTGGCTAGTATGTGGGCTATTTTGGAGAAAGTCCTTGTGCCGCTGAAATGAATATTGAGGCTGTTGTTATTGAATGAAACACTGTATGTACCTATTAAGCCTATTTATTTGCAGCTTTTTTGCTAGAAATGTTCTTTTGTGGGGGGGGAGTACTGGGAATCAACTCATGACCTCACACTTGCTAGGCAGGTGCTTTGCTGCAGAGCTATTTCTCTGGCACTTTAAAGCTTTTTTTTTCAACTTGGATATTTCTTTGTTGACTTTTGGTCTAGTTTTTCTGTCACTTTATGCTAATAGGGTATTGAAGTTCCTTTATATAACAGTGTGTATGTCTGTTTGACCTCTTATGTCCAGTAGTACTTTTTTAATGAAGTTGGGTGAATCATTGTTGTAGTTCATATATGCTGATAATTATTATCTCTTCCTGTTGGATTGTCCCCTTAACCAATATATCCAGTGCTTTCTGTCTTGGGCACAGAAAAATTTTAAACAACATTAGTATGAAAGTAGAACAAAAGCAGTATAATAGACAAGTAAGGCCTGCTTTTTCATTTTGGGTTTTTTGAAACAGGGTCTTATTATATGTCCAGGCAGGCTTTGAACTCACTATGTAGCCCAGGCTTGCATCAAACTCAAGGTGGTCATCCTGCTTTAGTCCCTTGAGAATTGGGTTTACAGACATGTGCACCATGTCTGGCTGAGGTCTGCTTATTTTTATGGAGGTGTGATAGACATATAGTCACCTGCAGATATTTAAAGTGGACTGTTTGGTAACATAGCTATGAAGCTGTGTATGCATAAAAGCTATGCTGATGTTTTTGTCCTTAAAGTCATCACCATAGTCTAATGGTTTCCTTCTAACCTGTTGTGATTTCTCTTTCCACTCTCCCAACGCCGAGGCAACTACTGATCTGTTCTCACTGTTGATTAACTTACATTTTCTCAAATTTTGTAAAGGGGTGATTCAGTTTAGACTCCATTTTTTTTTCACTCTTTAACTCTCAGCATAATTATTCTGAGATTCATCCATGCTGTTGTGGATATTAATAGTTCATGCCTTTTTATTTCTGAGTATTCTATTATGTAGATATAAGTTGTTTACTCAGTTGAGTACACAGCCATTTGGCTCTTACCAGTTTTGTGGAAGTCTTCGAGTAGCTACGTGCTTTCTTTTGTCTTTAGTAAACCACACAGTTGTTATGTGGTAGGTTTAAACATTTGTTCTAAGAAACTATCCAACTGAGACATCCTGGAAGATGGTGACCAGGTGAACAGCAAAGGAGGGATCCTCCCTGATAGAGACCCCCAGCTCGAGACAGGCTTGGCAAGCGTGAATGCTGGGACCTGGGCTGGGAAGTTCAAACTGAACGTGTTTCTCTGCGCTGCCGGAGGAGACGTGGCAGGGCAGCCCAAATTGCCGTGGCGAGATGCGGGAAAGCCCAGAGCACTGGGCACCAGAGACATCCGTGCGGCAGATTGGTGGCGGCTCGGCTGGGTCGGAGTGCCCTGGGGGCACAGGCAGCTTGATCCCTCCTGCCTTCTGAACCTGTGCGGCTCGCCAGCGACTGCGGCCAGAAATCAGCTTTTTAGCGGCTGCAGCGCGGGGCAGTCTCAGTGCCCGCGCTCCTCGTGCAGGCTGCACAAATCTGAGCGCTAAACCGGGATCCCACTCTGGTCCCGGCCCCCGCAGCCAAGGCCGTCAGCGGCTTGCAGTCTGCGGCCAACGCGGCGTGAGGAGCCCAGAGAAGCAGAGCATCCCGCTCTCTCCCCCAGACACGGAGAGCGCGAGGAAACAGAAGCGTCAGGGAGCAGCAGATCACGGGTGTAGCACAGAAGATTGCCACTCTGGAATCTTCCTGCCTGCACGGATTCTGAGGCTGGTGAGCTATCTGCGCGCCACGACCAGATCACCGAGTGGGGGAGGAGATCCGTCCCCATACCTGCAGGGAACCCTGGGAGGGCGGGGGAGCGGTTTTCCCGCCCCACCCAGGTCTCTTGGTAGGGAGTAGCTCACCCCACAAACCAGCATCTGAGCAGCCTTTTGAGTGGAACTCTCAGCAGAAAGCTTAAGGGACATACTCCTGAAGAGAAGGAGCCATTGGAGCAGCCTTTGAAACAGACCTTTGCATGGTGAACTGCCTGGGTAATTTATTGCTCAATATTTTGAATCTGATACCCAAAAATGGGAAGACAGAAGAACAAAACACAGTCTCAGAACTCAACCCCACCCAGAACAAGTCCTGGATGCGAGTATACAGGGGAATTAGGAAGCCACATACCTGCAAGTTCTGAAACGATTGCATCTGAAGTAAAGAAACAACTCCATCAGGCCATAGAAGAGCTTAAAGCAGAAATAAGCCACATACCTGCAATGCTCTCTGAGGCAAAAAATGAACTGAAAACTATAATGGAAGAAATGTTCCGTACACATAGAGAAGAAATAGATAAAAGATTAGAAGAAAATAGGAAACAAATGGAAACGTTACAAGAGCAATTTAGGAATGAATTACCAAGAATGAAACAGGTCCAAAGAGATTGCCAGGAATTGAAAACTTCCATTGAAAGCTTGTAGAACCGCTTAAATGAAATCGAAGATAGAATTTAAGACCTTGAAAACAGCATGGCAGCTTATGAGCGTGAAAGGAAGGATCTAATAAAATCATCAAAGACCCAAGAAAAATCAATCCAACAGCTGCAAGATGAGGCAAAAAGAAATAATATTCGAGTAATAGGAGTCAGTCAAACAGCAAGAGACAACACAAATGATATAAAAAGAATATTTGCTGAAATAATAGCAGAAAATTTCCCAAACATGGTAAAAGATACTGAAGTACAGTTAATGGAGGCATATAGAACCCCAACGAGCCATAACCCAAAGAAAACCACACACAGACATATAATAGTCAAGATCCCAGATATCCAGCAAAAGAACACAATATTAAAATCTGCTAGAGAAAAGAAACAGACCACCTATAAAGGAAAGCCCATCAAAATCACAGCAGACTTCTCAACGGAAACCATGAAATCAAGAAGAGCTTGGAGCGAGGTATTACAGATTCTGAGACAAAACAACTTCCAACCCACACTGATGTACCCTGCAAAGCTATCCTTCAAATTGAATGGAGAAATAAAATATTTCCACGACAAAGAACAACTGAAGAACTTCATGAGTGCCAAACCAGCAATGCAAAAAGCACTAAAAGATATTCTAGACACATAGAAAAGGGACCACAATTCCAAGAACAACGATAGAAATAACTCCCTACACAGAACAAGTAAACATTCAGCAAAAGAAGGAAAACAACAACAAGTAAATAACATGACTAGAATAAGCCAACATATAACCATTAGAACCATTAATGTAAATGGCCTCAATTCACCTGGCAAAAGGAAAAGATTGGCAGAGTGGATTAAGGAACACAATCCAACAATATGCTGTATACAGGAAACACATTTTACTCTAAAGGAAATCCACAGGTTGAAAGTTTAAAGGTTGGAAAACAATTCTCCATGCAACAGGTCCCCAGAAAAAAGCAGGGGTAGTAGCTATTATGTTTGCAGACAATGTAAACTTCAAATCAAAAACAATCAAAAGAGATAACGAAGGCCATTACATACTAGCTAGGGGAAAGCTGCAAGAGGAAGAGGTAACAATCCTAAACATTTATGCATCAAACAGTGGAGCACCTAACTTTGCAAATCAAATCTTAACAGATGTGAAAAATCAAATAACTAATAACACTATTGTAATAGTGGACCTAAACACCCCTCTGACGCAAAGAGGCAGGTCAACCGGACAGAAACTCAGCAAAGAAATAACAGACCTGAACCAAAAGTGTGAACAAATGGACTTAGTAGATGTATACAGAGTGTTCCACTCCACAACATCAGAATACACATTTTTCTCAGCTGCACATGGGTCTTTCTCTAAAACTGACCACATTCTAGCCCATAGAGCATATCTACCTAAATGCAAAAGAATTGAAATTATCCCATGCATATTATCGGACCACAGTGCCATGAAATTGGAAATTAATGACAAAGAGAACTGCAAAAACTGCATGAACACTTGGGAATTAGACAACAACCTCCTGACTAACCAATGGGTCACACAAGAAGTTAAAGAAGAAATTAAAAAATACCTACAAATAAATGAAAATGCAAGTACAACATACCAGAATCTGTGGGATGCAACGAAAGCAGTCTTCAGAGGGAAATTTATAGCAATGAACTCATATACAAAGAAAACAGAAAGAGAGCAAATAAGTAGCCTAATGCTATACCTCAAACTCTTAGAAAAAGAGCAACAAGCCAAACCAAGAGCCCAAAGAAGGGAGGAGAGTATAAAACTCAGGGCAGAAATTAATGCAATTGAGAGGAAGAAAACTACAAAAAATTAGTGAGTCAAAGAGTTGGTTCTTTGAAAGAATAAATAAAATTGATAAACCCCTAGCCAACCTTATCAAAAAAAGAAGGGAAAGATCTCAAATTCATGCAATAAGAAATGAAAAACAGGAAGTCACTACAGATCCCACAGAAATCCAAAAGATCATTAATACCAACTTTGAAAATCTTTACTCACATAGGATAGAAAATACAGAAGAAATTGACAGATTCCTAGAAAGGTACAAATTACCAAAATTGAATCAGGAAGACGTAAAAATCCTGAAGAACCCAATATCAATTAATGAGATTGAAAACGTCATTAAAAACTTACCAACAAAGAAAAGCCCAGGCCCTGATGGATTCACAGCAGAATTCTATAAAACATTCAGCGAAGATTTAATTCCAATACTCCTTAAACTCGTCAATGAAATTGAAAAGGAAGCAACTCTCCTAGCACATTTCTGGAGGCACGTATTATACTGATACCAAAACCAGAGAGGGACCCAACCAAGAAAGAGAACTATAGGCCAATCGCTCTAATGAACATAGATGCAAAGATACTCTACAAAATACTGGCAAATAGATTACAGCGAATCATAAGGAAAATCATACACCACGACCAGGTAGGATTCATTCCAGGAATACAGGAATGGTTCAATATTTGCAAATCAATAGATGTAATACATTATATTAATACAGTGAAAGACAAAAACCACATGATCATCTCAATAGATGCAGAAAAGGCTTTCGATAAAATCCAACATGCATTCATGTTAAAAACCTTAGAAGAAATAGGAATAGATGGCCTCTACCTCAATCTGATCAAAGCCATCTATGACAAACCAACAGCCAACATCATACTAAACGGACATAAACTGAAAACTTTCACTTTAACGTCAGGAACAAGACAAGGATGTCCATTGTCACCACTCCTATTCAACATAGTTCTGGAAGCATTAGCCGGAGCAATGAGAAAAGAGAGAGAAATAAAAGGAATAAGGATAGGAAAGGAAGAAGTCAAACTATCACTATTTGCAGATGACATGATACTATACATGGAGGACCCCAAAAACTCCACCAGAAAACTCCTCGAATTAATTGACAAATTCAGCAGTGTAGCTCGATACAAAGTCGACACCCAAAAATCAATAGCATTCCTATACACCAACAACAAACAGACTGAGAGAGAAATTGAGGAAACCATACCTTTTACAATAGCAACCAAGAAATTGAAATACTTAGGAATCAATTTAACAAAGAATGTGAAAGATGTATTCAGTGAAAACTAAAATCCTCTGAAAAAGGAGATTGAAGAGGATTTCAATAAGTGGAAAAACATACCCTGCCCATGGTTAGGAAGAACTAACATTGTGAAAATGGCAATACTACTAAAACTGTTGTACAGATTCAATGCAATTCCCATTAAACTATCATTAGCATGCCTCACAGATCTAGAGAAAATATGCCTCACATTCATCTGGAACCAGAAGAGACCCAGAATAGCAAAAGCAATCCTGGGCAATAAGGACAAGTCAGGTGGAATCACAATCCCTGACCTGAAATTGTACTACAAAGCTACTGTAATAAAATCAACCTGGTAGTGGCTAAAACACAGACCTGAGGATCAGTGGAACAGACTGGAAGATGCAACCATAACGAAAAACCCACTGAGCTACCTAATATATGACAAAGGGGTCAACCAAACGCACTGGAAAAAAGAAGCCCTGTTTATTAAATGGTGCTGGAAAAACTGGCTTGCCTCTTCCCGAAAACTCAAAATAGACCGTAATCTATCACCATGCACCAAACTCAGGTCAAAATGGATCACAGACATCAACATTAAAACAGAAACTCTAAACCTATTGGAAGAGAAAGTAGGTAAAAATCTTGAAGTCATAGGAGTAGGCAGAGAGTTAGTGAACAAAAATGAAACTGAAACGGAAACACTTCAAAGAATAAATAATTGGGACGTCATCCTCCTGAAAAGTTTTTGTACATCTAAAGAAATCACCAGCAAAGTAAAAAGAAAACCCAGAAATTAGGAAAAAATCCTAGCTGGCTGTCCCTCAGACAAAGTTCTTCTATGTAGAACATACAAAGAAGTAAAAAACATGTACCTGTCCAAATGCAAAGACCCAATCCAGAAATGGGCATCTGAGATGAATACACACTTCTGAGATAAAGAAATACAAATGGGAAATAAGTATGTGAGAAAATGTTCCACATCCTTAGTCATCCGAGAAATGGAAATAAAAACAACACTGAGATTTCATTTCACCCCAGGAAGACTGGCCAGTATGAAAAAATCATCCAATAACAAATGCTGGCGAGGCTGTGGAGAAATAGGGACTGTATTACACTGCTGGTGGGACTGCAGACTGGTGCAACCACTGTGGAGAGCAGTTTGGAGATTTCTCATCAAACTAGGTCTAGAGGTTCCATTCAAACCAGCTATTCCCCTTCTAGGTATTTTCCTAGAAGATCTGAAAACATCATATAATTCTGATATATGTGCTCCCATGTTTATAGCAGCGCGATTTGTAGTAGCTGACATGTGGAAGCAACACAGGTCCATCCACAGAAGACTGGATTTTAAAACTGTGGCATTTTTATATAATGGAATATTATTCAGCTATAAAGAAAGAGTTCTGGGGACTTTGTAGGGAAATGGTCAAAATTGAAAACCATATTCATAAGTGAAATAAAGTTGTGGTACATGAGCAGGCAACGTATTGTGTCACTGGTGTAAGAACCTGAGGGTGGGAATATAAACTAAGAGACATGAAGGAAATCTGTTCAAAAGCAAAGAACAGATGGGACGAGGGAAAGGAGAAAAGAAAGAGGCAAAAGTGCATGTATGTATATATGTATATACATATGTGCAGGAGGGCTAACATGGTTCTACTATTGTATTTTGTCACTTAATGCTAAGGAATAGCTGATGACTGGTTATTCCTTCAATCTTGTATGTCTGTGTGTATTATACTGAGCATACACTTTGAAGCTATCAATATGCAATGCAGCAACTATTGTTGGTTTTCTGTTGCTTTGTCTATATTTCAATTCTGATCATACTGTAATTGTAGTACTTTGTGTCTGTTTGTTAATGCTTTCCGGTTTTTTTTTTTTTTCCTGTGGTTGATGTAGTTCTTTTTTTTTTTTTTTTTTTTTTTTTTTTTGCGGTACTGGGGATCGAACTCAGGACCCTGAGCTTGCTAGGCAGGCGCTTATTCCACTGAGCTATATCCCCAGCCCGATGTAGTTCTTTTACTATCACACTTTAAAGGAAGGGAAAGAAAGGGAAAGGGAGAAAAAAAAAAGAAAAATTATATATAGAAAAAAATGTAAGAAAGTAAGTATGTATGTACAGCATATGTTACATAGATGTACTACTGAGTTAGGTCACTTTGTAGTAAGGAACAGCTGATGATTAATTGACCAATTTTGCACGTCTGTGTCTGTGTTCATGAATATACACTTCGAAGTTATCAATAGGTAAAGCAACAACCATTGTTGAGTCCCTGTTACCTTGTCTGTAAATCAGTTTTGATTGTACTGTTTCTTATGCTACTTTGTGTCTGTTTGTTAATGTTTTTGTTCTTTTACTTTTAAAATAATAATAATAATAATAATAATAAAGAAACTATCCAACTGTTTTCAAAAGTAATAATGTCATATTATATTCCCAACTACAATGTACTAAAGCTTAAGTTCTTCTACGTCTTCACTGACATTGACTATCCATTTTAAATTTTGGTCTAATAGATGTATATTGCTGTCTCATAGGGCTGTTAATGTTCATTTTCCTAATAACTAATGATTCTAAGCATATTTTCATGTGCTGTTGGTTGCTCATATATCTCCATTCGTGGAATGTCTACTCACATCTTTGCCTATTTTTAAATTGGTCTTTTTGCTTTTTTACTATTGAATTTTGAAAGTTTCTCTGTATTTTCAAGATGCAGTTCTGTCTAATTTATATTTTATGGATATTTTCTTCAAAGTCTTTGTTTGCATTTTGAGTCTCTTAATAGTGTCTTTTGTAGAAAAACGTTTAAAATTTTTTTTTAAAAGAAAAGAATAAAAATAACAATAAAACATTTTTTTTTTTTTTTTTTTGCGGTGCTGGGGATCGAACTCAGGACCCTGCGCTTGCTAGGCAAGCGCTTATTCCACTGAGCTATATCCCCAGCCCGAACAATAAAACATTTTCAAAACAGGATAGTAAGACAACAATATTTAATACGTTATGTATTGTTATCTTCATAGTAGTTATTCAGTGTACAAGACATAGTCATGAAATATTGTCCAAACAGTACTAGCACAGACCTTTCTTTCAGTGAACTGAAACTACCTGTGTAACCATTCTTGCTATCTTATGTATATATTTTTTTCCGTTTTCCTCCCTTCCTTTCCCGTTTCTGCAATCAAGCTTCTGATTTGTTTTCAACATTTTTTTCCCTGTTCACAATATTTATTATATATTTTGGATCTTACTTACTTGTTTACTGTTTCACACTAAGAACTTTTTTTGTTTTTGCTTTAGTGAAACTCATTTTTAATGCTTTTTTTCTTATTGTTACTTTGTGGATCATGCTTTTGATACCATCTCTGAAAAGAATCTTTGCCTAATCCAGGCTCACAAATACTTTTTCAGTTTTTCTTTGAAAAGTTCTATAGCTTTATACTTTATATTAGTTCTAAGGCGAAAGATTTATACGATTTGAAGAGAAACCAGAGTGTTTTTTTATATTAGTTCTAAAAGCCATTTCAAAGTAATTTTTTGTAAGTGGCTCAAAGGATGAATTCATTTACACATAAATAACCAAGTATTGCAACACCATTCTTTAGAAAGGTCCTTTATTTTTTATTGACTGAATTACCTTTGCATTTTTGTTTGAAGTTTGCTCTCCATACATATGTGGGTCTTTTTTTCTGCACTTTCTCTGGCTATCTTTCCTTGAAGACTATATGGTTTTGATTATTATAGTGTTACAGTAAGTATTAAATCAGGTAGTATTAGTTTCTCACCCTTACTGTTTTTCAGAGTTGTTTTGAATTTTAGATTGAAAGTGTTAATTTCTAGATAAAAGCCTGGTGGGATTTTTTTGGAATTAACTAAATCTACAACTGAATTTGAGAAGAATTGACATCATCGTAATAATTAATCTACCAACCCATGAAAAATAGTATCTCTACTTTTATTTGTGGGTATTTAATTTCACTCAGTAGTGATCACAGTTATTATTGCACGTCTTGCATGTCTTTTGAAGTTACTCAGAAATATTTCTTTGTTTTGATCCTATTGAATTGAAAATATTTTTACTTTTTTTGTTTCATTGCTAGTGCATAAAAATAGTTTATTTTTTATATTAATCATTACAATCTTGTTTCTCTTAATTATTCTAGCAGCAGCAGAATTTTTGTAGATAGGTTTTTTACTTTTACTTTCCTTTTTGAGGGTGGGGTGGTATCAGGATCAAGACCTCCATGGAGCTCCATCTCTCTATTATTACAGGTGGGTCTCCCTTACTTTCTCAGAGGAGGCTTGGACTTGGAATCCTCCTGCGTCATCCTCCCAGAGCACTGGAATTACAGGCGTGTGCTACCATACCTGGCTTACATTCCTTTTTAATGTAGATTTTTAAAAATAAATATCAATTTCTTTCTCTTTGCTTATTTGTGCTTGATAGAATCTCCCGTACAGTGTGGAGTAGGAGTGATAAGAATATAAATCCTTTTCCCTGTTGTCATTTTATGGGGAGGAGACACATCTAGCATGCAGCTCTTCATAACTAAATATGACATTACCTGAAATTTTTTCCATGGATGACTTTAATCAGATTAAACATTTTTTTTCCTCTGTCTGTCTCTCTTTTTGAGACAGGATCTCATTATGCAGTTCAGGCCAGGCCTTGAGCTCACTTTGTAGCCCAGGCTGATCTTGAACTTGGAACGATCCTCCTGCCTTAGCCTCACCAGTGCTGGGATTACAGGCGTGCACCCCACACCTGGCTAAAATTCTCTTTTATTCCTGGTTACCAAAAGTATTTATCAGGAATGATTCTTAGATTCTGTCGAAGAGTTTTTCTTTGTTAAGGAGGTCAATGTTTTTAGTTGGTGGAGTATAAGCTGTTTTTGGATAATAGAGTTTTGCATTCTAGGGATAAAGTTCTTTTGTATTTTTTATATATTACTAAACTTAATTTGATAAAATTTTGGTTAAGATCTTTCTGTCTACATTCAGAAGGGTACTGATCCATAGTTTTCTTTTAATGCTTCTGTGAAATTTTGGTATCAGGATACTAATAGCCTCGTAAAATAAGTAAGAAAGAGTTCTTTCTTTTCAAAATTTGAATAGTTTATGTAAAAGTGATATTGTATCCATGAATGTTTGGTAGAATTCAGCAGTTAAATCATGTAGACCTCAGGGTTTCTCTATTGGAATTTTGTAAAATTAGAAATTTTAAAAACCGTTCAGACCTCTCTCGTGTGCCATCACAGCCGTCCAGGCGGTGGGCGTCTCCGAAGCGTGCGAGCGCGCCGTGCTGTGCGCTCGGTATCGGTGACCCCTTCTCTCCGCCCATCTTGTGTCTCTCTCTCCTCACTCCTTCTTTAGCTTAGTCTTTTTTTTTTTTTTTTTTGCTTTATTGCTTTTTGTCTACTTTTCCCCCATTTTTCTTTTTATTTGCTTTTTTGTTGTGATTATTATTTTCTTCTACTTTTGATTTAGTTTATTCTTTTTCTTAACATTGTTGGTGGTAGATGTTTGGTCTGTTAAAGTGGTCCTATAAATTTAACCCTGTGTTTCAAGTTTAGCAGCATTTAGCATATTTAGGGATATTTTAAAAATCTTTTCAGTAATGATTTTTAATTTAACTCCATTGAGAGAGCATACTTTGTATGATGTGAATGCTTTTTAATTTAGTGAAATTTGCTTTGTGTCTGAGAATGTAACCTCTCTTGGTGAGTGGACACTCTTCTCAGGTGCATATCCTGCTGTTGCTAATGTCAGTTAGGTCAGGTTGGTTGATGATGCTTTTGAAGTCCTATGTAACCTTACCTATTTTCTGTCTGCTTGTCCCGTCATTTATTCAGAGAAGGGTATTGAGCTCTGGATTTTAATTCTTTCTCTGGTCTTGGGTAGTTTCCTCAACGCATGCAGTGATTAGTACTCTGTAAAACCCTTGCGGGCAACCCCTGCATATCGTCCTGTTTCTTCTCTATCGCATTACCCTTTCTTCTAGCCACCTTCTTCAGCCAGACATTGACATCTGCCTCGTTTCAACTCAGAAGTGTGCTGGAATATAGCTGGACTCCTCTCCCCTGATTGTGGGCTATAAACTCTCTCAATACAGTGAGCTAGGGAAATCGTAGGACTCACATGATTTATTTCTTATCTCTCAGGTATATTTATATTGTTGCCTAGTGATGAGTGTCTTAAAGAACATTGCTTTATTTACTTTTGTCTGTTGTTTTTGGCTTTCATTTGTAGAACATGTGACAGTCACCTTGCCTTGACCAGAAGTGGTAGCTCCCTACTTACTATAGTGCTGTCTGAACTGTTAGAAACAAAGAGCTGCGTCACTTCTAGTACAGCTCCAGGGAATTCACAGCTAAACAGGAAAACAGATACATGTAATGATAATGCATAATAAATTCAGTTCCAGCTTCAGTATTATGAAAGAAATCATGTGACATTTAATTTTGTGTAGTTCTGTAGGGGAACAGGGACGTCCAAGCTGGGTTTTCAAAGGTAAATTTTGGCAAATGAAGAAGAAACCGTGGCCAGGCATGGTGGCACACACCTGTAATCCCAACACTCGGGAGACTGAGGCAGGAGAATCGCTGTGAGTTTGAGGCCAGCCTAGACTACATAGTAAATTCAAGGCCAGCCTGAACTATACATAACAAGATCCTGTCTCCAAGGAAGAAAAGGAAAAAAAAAAATGGAACACTTTGGCGTGTAATGAAAGCACTTTTGTTAGGTGAGCAGTGACTCAGCCTCAGTAGATTTCTCATCCAGTGCCTTTGAAAAGTTATAAAAAGGCCACAGAATACTTACATTTCAAATTGTAGTGGAACTTCTGCATATTGCTGAAGGGAATGCACAATTGAATGTAAATGGGATGTCAGTTTGGAAAACTGTGTGGCACTTTCTTATAGTTACCATAAACTCAGCAGCTGTACTCTGAGATAGTTACTTAATTGAAGTGGATTACTAAGTGAAAGGAAGTGTAGTTCATAGAAAGGTTATATGTGAATGTTTGTGACAGACGAGGCTATCTGTGGAATAGCCATGGTATATTGTTAGTTGCCAGTCTAAGAAAATTACTGATACACATGACAGCATAGATAAACCGCCATGTAATAGAACAAATGATTAATATATGCAATAGCAATTCAACCAATGATTAATATATCCATCCTTAGATGGATAACAGTATTAAAGAACAAATTATGGATATGTGCAATAGGATAAATGAATCTTAAATGCAGTAAATTAAGAAGCCAGACTATGAAGACTAGGTATGCAGCATGATCAAAATATATAGTGAGTGCTGGAATTTAAAACAGATATTATGGAAAAGATTCATTGACATTAATCTGCCCCCAAAAACTGCCCCTTGCTTCAAATGTACTTATCCTACCCTGCTGCAACTCTCTGAAGCAGTTCTGGAAGTCTGTTTAGTGAGTATCTTTACAAGTTACAATCAGAATTCAGTGAGTGCTGCTTCTGAATGCCATCCAGCAGAAAGACAGGCCCATAGAAACATTGCAGTGTGCCCTCATCCGCCTTACTCAGGTGATCTGCCTGTTCCTCAAAGTAGAAATGATCACGGAAGAGGGTGGTTGGAATGAATTTAGGACATGAAGGCCTCCCTGACAGCACAGCAAAAGGCCTGAAGGAAGGCTGCAGTACGGCCTCAGGGAGTGGCAGGAGCACTGGGGTCAGTGTGTGAGGGCTATTTTGAGGGGCCAATGGCAATGTGTGTTTTAGTGCAATTTTAAAAATTTGAACATTCTCTGTAGTTTTGATAACACCATGTACTATATGATTCCATTTGTGTGGCATTTTGGCGTAGACGAACTATAGAGATAAGACATGAGTAGAGTGATAGTTTATTGTAGCGAGTTATAAGGACCAGTTTTTCCCTGATGGAACTTCTCTATGGGGATTGTGTTGTGTTACAAAATATGCAGAAGAAGAGCTAACAGAGGCAGACCATTCGAACAGGTGATGAGGTGGGCTCTTGGCAGACATCTGGAAGCTTGAGCGGTGTGTTGTTGTCTTGGTCCCTTTCCCATCGCTAGCACACAATGCCTGGCGTTGCCACTTCCATGAGGAGGCGTTTACTCTGGCCCTCAGTTGTAGAGGATTCATAGCATACTGATGATTGTGTATGCTGAGTCCTGTCCTAGTGAGTCATTGTACTGAAGGTCCAGACACAGTAATATCAATTTGTCAGAACTGATAGAATCATATTTTTAGCTGTGTCTTGAAATAAAAACCAGAAATCCAGCTGTAATAATTATCTTAATTGTGTTTATAAAAGCAAAAGAACTAAAAGTTATTAGTCCTCTTAAAATATCAAGTATCTAAATTCATAGGTTGAAGAAAATTATCCCATGAGTAAGCTGGCCTAGAAGAATGATTATAGAGGTTTTTGCCTCATGTAGTTCTGGAATTTTCAAAACGAGCTATTTCATATCTTTTTATTCTTGGAAACATTGTTAACTGAGCCTCAGTGTTCTGGACCTCAAGTGGCAGTGTTAATTCCTACCTTACATGTGATATGTTTTAGAAAAGCTTGAGGGGTTAAGGATTTGGAAAGAATCTTTGAGTTGCATGTACTTTGAAAGAGCAAATCCTGTAGACAGGTGGCGTGACTGGAGGGCATGGAAGCTGAGGGGGGAAAGGAAGTGAAAAGTTAGTGACTGACTACCATGTTTTAGGCTCTGCTTGTATTAGGTAATTCCTTTATAAGCCCCATGCTCTGCTGTAGATAATGTGTCAAACCATAATTAGGCAGTTGTTGAAAAGAGATTCTGAGATCAGGGCAGCTTTCCACTGTTTCTAATATAATCTATGTCTATAGGTCATTATAGTAACTGAGTATGATTACAAGTCAGTCAGTGAAAAACTCTTGGTTATAGACGCCTGTAAGCAGCCTGCTGATTGGTTTTGTTGACTTCACTTTGCTACAGTCTCAGTAGTATCATTATTACAGCTACTCTGTTGGAGAAAACAAAGCTTCATGTTGAAAACACAACATTCTAAGCCTCATAGTGCCAGTCCCTAAATCTGCCGTGCCATTTACCATTTTTTCCATGCATCTGTCACCACTCCAGGCTGCTTGCATTCTAGACACACCTTTCATTCTTCACTTTGTCTTTTCTCATCTGTGTGTCTAGTGCTATCCACGGTCTATCTCCTTGATGACCTCTATTGGTCTTTCAAAACTAGTCTGAAATGTAACTGTATGGAAGTTCCTCTCATCCTTTATGCTCTGTCTTCCTCTCTTCCCTCCCCTGCTTCCTTTCCTCCCCTTAGAAGCATTACTTGGTAGATTCTTTTCTTGCTCATATGTGTGCTCATAGCATTTGAGGAATACATTTATCAAAGCACGTGTAGCCTGGCACATATTTTGTTTTTTTCCCAACATATCGTGAGATACTTGTAGAATGGACGACTGTAACTTACTCAGTTAGGAATCCTCAGTCCCTGGATCACTGACTGACAAATACATACTGACCCTTAGTGAAAGGATGAACCCTGGGCAGGAGACTGGTGTCTCTCCGTGCACTTTTGCTTTGTTCCCCTTCTTGTTTGTGCAGGCAGAGGCATCCTAAACTGAATTGGAAAGGCAGAAGTAAACCTGTACCCAAGGTTGAGATTTATTAATTTTAAAGGAAATCCATCATTTTGGCGTGTATCTGCTGCCACCCCAAGTATTAGTAGGCGGTAACGGAGATGGCGCTGCTTTTCACGCCTTTCTCCTGCGTCTCACTGGCTGTTGCCATCTTATTTTGACTGTGTCTCACTGAGATTATTTTGCCTTCATATATAGAGAGTGTCTTTAAAGCTTTCTCTGGAAAGTCACAGTCTACCTTTGATGTCTTCTAAAATGACCAGCTTCCTCCAGACAATCACAGTTACCTTTAACTCATTGAGACTTATTTTTGGTGTGTTATATTTTGTTAAATTCATTACCCTAAAATATAAAAATGAACAATTAAATAAATTTAACTTTTTAGTTATACTTTCATTTTAACAAGGTAATTCCTGCTTTTATTAAATTGCTGATTTGTAACATCTTTGAGGGCTTTACACTGGCCCAGTGCGCTATCATTTATAGATTTTGGAGTGAAATACAGATAAGCATTTTTGTTATCATTCTGTATTTTACATCCTTTACATGCTTTTCTTCTTTTTGCCTTTTTCTTTCAAACTTTCTTCACCTTTGCTGACAGGTCTAACAGCAGTGATCTTCTACCTCATCAACATATTTTAATGTGGGACACCTTAGAGCTTACAGGGCTGCCTGAGTTACACAGGCAGAGGCACATTGAGTCTATCTGGTAATTTTTAAAAAACAGTTTAATTGGTCAGGAGCATATTCTACCTGTCTGATGGTTGTTTTTTCTCTTAATATGCTTGCTTGTGCTTTGGGAGGGAATGGGATGCTACAGCTCTCTACAGTAGAGACAATATCCTGTGGTTTCATGTAGTCCACACCTACTTGCTTTTAACTTTTTTTTTCACTTTTTAAATCGTCTCTGCAGATTAATGAATTTCATTTTGGCAGATTTGTACGTGCACATTGCAGGTTGAAGTGAGCAAAGCAGTTCTCCTCCTTATACTGACATGGAAGATGCCATTTTGCCTTTTTCCCCGAAACCCAGTGCTGGGCCTTCACACTGATGTACATCTCCAGCCAGATTTCTTCTTCTTTTTTAAAAGTATTTTTGAGAGAGGGTTTCACGAAGTTGCTATGTTTCGTAGGCTGGGCTCAAACTTGAGACCTTCCTTTTTCTGTCTCCTAGAATGCTAGGATTATAGGTGTGTGCCATGGCATTTTGCCTTTATTGAATGGATTGCTTGCCTGTATTCATTGTGTCATCCTCTGCCCATAGCAGGAATCTGCTATCAATACAATAGTCTAAGCTTCCTACAAAGCTTAATTTTATAATTTTAACCATAATAATTTTGCATTAACTATATTAATTTGCTGCCATATGAGCCTCCAGGAAAAAATGCCCTGGCCTTTACATTATATTTTGCTTAGTATTCTGCTTACCTTTTCTAGACTTTGAAGTATGTTTAGATACTGGATGTTCTATACTTTGAATGCTGTATATATGCACTCACTTTTATATCAAATTCTGTATAATTTGAAAATGATTGAGAAGACCTGTAACTTTTAATAGAGCTTAGTGAATTAAACTTTTATATTAGTAAGAGTTATTCTAAGTTATAGTTCAAAGATTTAAAATATAGTATGATACAGAATATTAAGGCAGTTCTAATGTGATTATCCTATAAAACAATTTTGTAAAAATTTTATGGACATAAAGTTCCTTATTTTTATTTTAAAAGGTTTTTCTGCTTGTTGTTTGCATACACAAATCCTTTCTGGTAAATTGTCAAGTTCAGGGTATATACTGAATTTTTCATCTTCATCTGGAATTTTTATATTGAGAGCTTTTTTCCAAGTGTTCAGTCTTGAAATACTTTTACACATATAGTATTATAATAACTTGGTAATAAGGCCTGCTTATATAGTAAAGAAATAAAGATTTCATCAGGTTTTTGCCTATAGGACTGTCCTTATAATAGGAATATATTAAATATCCACTTAAAAGAGCGATCCTGAAATGGAAAGGATTTATGTGTTTCATATACCTTTTTTAGAAAGTATTGCTCTTCCCGAATAAGGTCAAGATAGGTCTCTGATCAGTATCAGAAGAAAAGGGGAATCTATTTTCAAACTTTTTTAGAATCCAATTGTTTTTGAGAGCACAATATCTGTGGAGTATCGATCGTAGGGGTCCCGTAGTTAGTCAAAGGCTATCTCCTTTGACTCACCCCTTAGCGTGGTGTCATCCTCCTTCATGTGATAGATTGTTACAATCTCAGGCAGTGTAATTACACACTAGCCAAGTGGGTCATTTATTTCTTTACCTTCAGCATTTACCAAAAATCTCCTTTATCTTTGGGAACCAGATCTTTCTTTTGCAGTAAAAGCAAAATAATGGCACATAAAACATTAAATGTAAGAACTAAGGACCTAAAAATTATTAAGACAATAACTTTTTAAAAAGCAAACTGGTACATGCATTACTAATATGGTGATAAATGCATGTAAAGCACTTTATAGAGTGCTGGACTAACAGTAAAAATATCTTTATTACTATGTGTTATTATCATTATTAAGGTAAAAAATTAAATTTTTAATATTTTGGGGAAATGAAACAGAAATACTTTGTTTTTGTTCTGTTACACCTCCAAAAGCTTAATATTTTCTCTTAAAATATGAAGATAATCTTAGTTTGTAGAGAAAAACCTACTATGAATTGATGGGTGAATTCTTTAACTTTACGTATAAACATCATGTTAAATATTTCCAAATATCAGAAATGATGAAAGAATGACAAATTTGATATTTCAGTCACATGTGTTGGAAGCTGTATTACCTATTTTTCTTTCACTTTGGTTTTTTTATCTTTAAACAATATTGCTTTTTAAATTTGTATGTAAACATAGTACTTTAAAATTTTATTTTAAAGAAAATGAAAAATTTTTTAAAACATTAAAAATGATACAGAATTTCAACAATATTGTAGGAAATCAACAATAGTTGTTATATATTGCATATTGTTATTTTCAAAGTAGTTGTTTAGATTACCAGATATAGGCATGCATAATTGATTAAAAAATTAAGCATTAACTATCCCTTTCAATAAACCAATAGAAATTAGTAGTACAGTTAGCTGTCTTGTGTACATTTATGTGTATTTTCCCCCTCCTTATAAACGTAGTTTTAGAGTCTTACATATCAGGAACAAGTCATGTAAATAACTATTGAGGTTGTTGTTAAAAAACTTTTATGTCTGCTTAAACATCAGGTGCATTTTGGCATAATTTTTATTAGTATTGTACATAGTTATGGGTATAGTGTGTTTTATACAAAGTGTCTAATGATCAAATTAGGGTGGTTAGCGTTTCCATCTCTAACTTCAGTTTTGATTGACATGTAATATCTGTGAGACACAGCGTGATATTTCAGTACATGTGTACTATGTGTGGGGATTTCCATCTCCTTAGTGCTGCTTTGTTTCAGAGCCTTGAAACCCCTCTCTTCTATTTGCTTATAAAATATATGATAGAATTTTGTGAACTATAGTTATCCCACTGTGCTGTAGACGCTACAACTTGCTCCCTTTGTCTGTATTTGGTCCATAACTATTAATTATGAAGAACACTTTATATTGTGTTTCCTTTTAAAATATTAATTTATGCTTAATTGTTTCTTTACTTGGCAAATCTAAGAAACTTTTCCTTTCTAAGTGGACTCTGTCTTTAAATTGCTGCCCAGCATTTCCTGATTTTATGTATTTGCTCACATGATTCCAGCCACTTGTATTTCCCACTTGGGTGCTTGTCTGAGACCCACTTTTCATCAAAAGCCAAGACTGAATAGAAAGTCTTCCTCTCAGTTACAGTATTTGCATCTGTGAGCTTCTGTGACATGAGTGGTCGGTGCCATTTGTTTTGATTATATGTTACAGATTTGCCTTTTTATATGTTTAACCAATTCCAGTCAAGTTCTTTAAAGGGAGAAACTATTTCTACTCATGATTCATTTACCTTATATGTAATCTTCATTTTTTATTCAGTCAGTAAATATTTGTAATATTTATTATCTCACTGTTTGCAACCATCTTCTAAATACTGGATGTCTAGTAGCAAATAAAACAGAAATCCCTGCCTTCCTGGGACATATGCTGTAGTGCTCAGTAAATGTATATTTACTATTACTTAACATGATTTTGCTTTGTTTCTCTTGTGTGAGAAACTGAAAGTGTAAATAAGGACTACAATCGATGAGAGACTTTGGGAAGTAGGAGAAAATGTTCACATGGGGAGGGAAACCATGGAGGAGGTGGGCAAAGGAAAGGAAGGGAAAAGAAAAGAATGAAAGAGGAAAGAAAGCTTTTGTAAATAAGGGGAAGAAGGGCTGAAGGGAAGGGAGGAGAACCGAGGAAGAAGAATCAAGGTGTGTTATGTGCAAGTCCAGACTCCCTACGATGAATTTGATCATTATGTACATCAAGCAAGAACCAATAAAATTATTTTTAAAAAGACAATTTGAATGATTTCTGCAACAAAAAGAATTTCCTTGTAATTGACGTACATATTTTTATAGATTGTTTTGTTGTGAACAGTGATGTGGCAGCTGTGGAAGGTAGTTTCACAGTTTCTTGTGCAGACATAAATCAAGCAGCGTGAGCCATCCCTGCAAGTACCACAAAATGTGCTTGTTTTGTAGGAAAAGAGGCGGCAAACTTTAAAGACTAGGTTTATGTAATCTCTAGATGTGAAAATTAGGGGGAAAACCCATAACAACAAACAAATGCACAAGCAAAACAGGCCTTGTCTGACGTATCAGATGAGCCCCTGAGCAGAAACGAGCGTCGCTGAGAAGGGTGTCTGCTGTGCACATACAGCCCATTTGCAGCTAGATGGACGTGAGTGGTTCAGCTGATGCCATTTGAAATTGTACTTCTTTCCCTTACTGATGGAGGAGCATGGCGGAAGACAAAGAACATCCAACGGGAGAACGGAGGGAGGGCGGGAAACAGGAGGGAAGGGGCAAGTGAAAGGGAGGGGGGGAGCGAGGGACGGACAGACGGACGGACAGACAGAGAGAAAAGGGAAGAGTAATGAGTTGAAAGGGTGATGACTCTTAGCAGCAGTAGCCGCTGCAAGTAGGACTAGTGTAGACTGCAAGTGGTAGACACTTTGAAAGCAGAAAGGTGAGGGAATTTGGTAAACAGAAGCAAACAAAACCAAACCATTGTCTTACCACACACCCTCTCTTTTACCCTTCAACCTCGTTCTCTCAGTATGAAGGCCCTGCAAAGTAGTCTATGGTTAGGGTAGGGAAAGCATAGAAGAAGATGGGTGAGGAGTGATGATTTGCACTAAATCATTATAGAACCTTTGGAAAGAGGCTCTTTGGAAACTCTTGGTGTTCTATGTTAAGATTTTCATTGAATAGAATTAATATATGAATGCCACATCATTAGAGCCCCCCCCCCAAGAAAACTTAGGTGATAATTATTTGTCATTGAGGGTTTTTCATACTTTCTTTTTTTTTTCTTTTTTTTTTTTTTTTTTTTTTTTT
>PVLD010012430.1:0-60450 GCA_004027595.1 Dinomys branickii | reverse complement strand
CTTTTTGATTGGTCACCCAGACTTTAGCCTTCCGCTATCGGGGGCGTCCCGGATAGGCTCTCCAATGCTTATTTGGCAGCCTTGGATTGGTACACAGATCAGATATAAGGTAGCACAACTCGGGCAATAAAGAGAGACGGGGGTTCTCCCCCGGGGAGGAACTCAGCACCGTGTCCGTGTGGTTCTTCTGCGCCGGTCAGGCTGGGGGCTCTCTAAACACATGCTATGCATGGCTGTTGCCCCAAGGACTTCTTTCTGGATTAACTCAGCTCAATGCAGTACCTAACATTTTGGGATTTGGAATCCTGGCTCTGCCATTCACCAGCCATGTGACCCACTACAAATCAGTTCTCTTCTTTGAGCCCAATTTTCCTGCCCCTGTGGAGAAGACGATGAAGGGAATAAAGCAATGCTCCACAGGGCTGCTGTGAGAAATCAGTGGCACCACATGAGCCTATTGACCTTGGTCTGATGCAGAGTCCCTGATTAATGTATCCCATGGGAGAAATGAATCCACTGGTAAGCTGTTCTGGGAAAATGTTCCTACACCATAAAATCCCCAGAGGAAAATTCCGCCAAGGCCTCCGCCTCCAATAAGAAGCAGCCTCTCTAGAATATGAGCACCCACAATAAGGAAGTACTGAGTTGAGTCCCATGAGATGACAGATCCCTCGGGTTTTACCATCTGAGCACGTGACCCTGCCTTGGTCCAGCTCCTGCTCTACTTTCAAGCAGCCCTGACCTTTGCTGTGTCTGACAGGCACCTCCAGGCCTGGTTTTCAGGGATGCCCTGTTCCTCTGGCCTCCAGGCAGGGCCTGATGATTCCATGACGGTGTGTACATGTGACAGTGAGCTGGATATGATGAGAACAGGTGCTGTGGGGCTCAGCTGACATGCACATGTCCCCTCCTGCCCACCTCAAGTCTTCAGGAATGACATGGTTTGCTTTACAATGCCATGACTAATTTATCACCCAAATCTACTGAGAGTCCCTGTCCCCACTTAGGGGGCCACAGAGCTGCATGAGGTTTTGGAATTGGACAAAGCAGAGCAGGGTCTAGAGCCCAGGGCCTCATGGTCTGACCTTGTGAAGCCCCTTCCACTCATAAGGTTCCCTCTTTATCTGTAACAAAGGCACCAGTCTACCCTTGGCAATCCAGGCTGAAAGATATGAGTGATAGGGAAAGGGGAATGTCAACATCAAATTCTCGCTTCTAAATATAAAACAACCCCCTAAGTTTCCACCTCACAGGGTGGGAAAGAACCCAGCAGCAGAGATGCCTTGAAAAGTGTCTCTCAAGCAATTATACCCCAGATCCATCCACTCACTGTGGTTGACATTCTCGCAAGATGGCCTGGGCTGGAGGGGCACAAAGGCAGCTGACACCACCTAGGGACATTGAGGCAGGCCTCCCAGGCCTTAGGGACAGCAAGCAGCAATCAGGGATGCCTCTGCAGAAGCATGTGGCTTAGTGGGTGCAGAGGGCTAGGACAAGGTGTCACTAGGTTTTTACAAAACAAGCTGCACATCAGGCAGCTGTGGTCTTCCTGACAGCTGTACACCACGCCCCACAGAATGAGCGTGTTTACACACACTCTGTCATGTCAGGGAGCTGCCCTCCTCTTACAACAATCAGTCCATGAGTTCAGGTGGGCTAAATGTCCTGCATCTTTACCCTGGATTTGGTTCAGTCCATCTGTGGGCCCCAAGACACTGGCTCAGGTGAGCTGAGAACCCAAAGTGGAGACAACTAGAATATCCCTAAAATTTTTGCTAGTATCATCAGGCAAAACGGCATGTAAGAATCTTCCATAGGACTTACTGCTACTAGTGAAAAGATTGCTTATTTTTTGGGTCCTGGGTTTATATATAGGGCACATATAGGCTTCAAACTGCTAGCAATTATTTTTCTATCAAATAAAGAGATCACTGAGAATAAAGCCAACACTGAGTCCTACTGACATTATGAATTACTGGGTCAGCCATTCCGGAACCCAGCCATATTCTTGGACTTTATAGTTACCTAAGCTAGCTAATAAGTACTCTTTTCTTTTCTGCTAAGCTAATTTAAAGTGAGGCCCTATAATTTTGTAAACTGGGCAGTCCCTACTGCTATACACCATGTTTCTGGGACTTTTACAGGCTCCATGCTTAGCATTTTTGAGGATCTCTCATGAGTCCAAATACCTCATTGAACACTTTTACCTCAGTTTATGACACAGCTAATTATCTTTTTTTATAGGCAGTGACAACATAGTGTTTATAAGTTTGGGCTTTACAGTAAAAGATATCTGGGGTGAAGGCTAGACTAGCCCCCAAATTATTTTCACTTTGCCTCCAAATGGCAGAATTTAGGACTTAGACCCAATTCAAACAGTAGCTCTAAAACTCAGCAGCTGTGCGATCCTGGGCAAATGGCTCCACTTCCTCATGTGTAAAATGGGAAGTTCTCTTTGGGCACAGATTACAGAAGACCTTGTATGTGAGATGGCTCACACAGGGCCTGCCACAGCTAGAGTGGATAATATGGTAGAGCAGGGACTAACTGATGATGAGAACTGTCACTGCCATACTTACTTACACAACGAAAGAGAAAACAGAAGTAGTGCTGCAGACATGAGCCCCTATGGTTTTTCCTGTAAACTCAGTCTCCTTATGTGGACCTGACATTCTGTCTGGGCCCTAATATCTATTGTGGGCCATCAAGGAAGATAGCTTCTGGCTCATTACAACAAATGTTCCCTGAGCATCAACCATTTTCCAGGCATCACGCTACACAGTAAAGAGGAGAAGGCAAGGCTCCTGCGCATCTGGACATTTCCATTCTAAGGGGCAAGAAACATATGTCCACAGGTCAGGTCAGCCAAGACACTGGTGCCCTGATGGGGAAACACAGAGGGGTGGGAACCATGAGGGGAACCCATATGCCCACCTGGAGGTAGTGACAAGGATGCCAATAAGGAACAGCTCAGGAAAACTCAATGCAGCCAGCAAGGTGGCCAGACTGTGCCCTCAGGGAGAGGCTAGCTATGGACAGTGCTCTTGTAGTGTTTGCGGGGGAGGATAATGGTCATCTGTAGGATGGGGCCACAGGGAAATTCATACAGAAGAAAACTTGAATTGGAAGGGCCGTGGTCCCAAGAGGGTGGGCAAACTACCAGTGATTTTGTTTGCTTGTTTTTCTGTCCTCTCACTGCATGGCCCTAGACATGGGTATAGTCATGGGAAGTATGTTAGCCTTTACCTACTCCCACACCTTATACACATGTGAACTCAAATGAGTCACAGCTCTACACGTAAATTTACAAAACTTAGGAGAAAACTCAGGTGGAAATCTTTGCGCCTGGGTTTATGCAGAGTTCCTAGACATGACATCAAAAACATGAAGCAGGAGTGAAAGGATTAATAAATTTTACTTTATCAAAGGCATCCTTATACAGAAGATATTGTTAAGAAAACCTTGGTGATTAGGTTCTCCTTGTGCTCTGCTCTGTGTGCCCTGCTACAAGGGCTCTGTAATGAGGACAGACCTGAGGCCCAGGCCAGCTGCACGGTGGCACGGCATCCAGCTGGCTGACTTCCTGACATGGAAGAGAACTGAGCCACAACCAGCTAAGTGCCCAGACCATCACCTGATGTGACAGCACTATGTTATTATTGCAGGCCTGTGGAGGTCCAAGAGGACGGCTCTCCATGAAAGAAGAGCATTGTCTCCATTTTGGCTAAACCCAGCCCTGACTCTGTATATTGATATGTGCAGAGCTGGCCAGGATATTTGTCCTCTCAATTGGCTTGAAGCAACGCAAATAGGTGTAGCCAAGGTGCTGATGTGCAGTCTTTAAAACAATGCGACAGGTCAGTGATGTCCTGCCTGTAGCTTCCAGCTAATATGCGTGAGCCAGGTCTAGTGATGCCAAGCTGTCCAAGAGGCTGTGAGGTCTCAGGGCATGAGGACTGCACATCAAAGCTGAAGCACGACTCCTAAACACAAGACCCCTCCTTAGGCTGTGTTATGCAGATTACTCTTTCTGCATACTCTATCTCTCTGTATATTGCAGAGGTGATGTCTCCCTCCTGCCCAGCCCAGCTCACAGCACTCATGTACTTCCTGCACTCTCATAGTCACTCATCCCTGAGCCGCTCCCCTCTTCACAAACAAATAAAATCTGGGCTTGGCCCTGGGTCAAGGCCTTTGTTCCAGTTAGCCGTTGTTTTAACTGGACTTAGGTCCTCCTTGGCTCCCCACAACTACAGATATATATTTATGTCTTTATTCTTGCCATGGGTTGCATTGCAAGTGGTAGATTGGAACTACTTGTTGGAATTCCAGTAACTTTTCCCTAGGATTACAAATGTGGACTCCATCGGACCACAGCAAGGTCTGGAGACGGTTGGTTCTTAGACAGGACATCAACTACTGTGGGTGTCTTACACAGAGCATCAGCCAGCCTAGCAGCAGATAACTAAAAGCCCAGTAAGTAACTGCTCTCAGTTATCACTCCTAGGAGAAAGTTATCACCAATCGATAGTGCTTCAGTGGAACATGACAATTCAGGATGTAAAAGCCAGCTGACTCTTGTGTTCAGTGGCCATACGTCTCTGATATTATATTTTATTATTTTTCTTAACTAGCCCAAAATTGGATAGAGGTTATTATGCCCAAAATAACTTTATCTGCTTCCCTTTCTGCAAAGTGAATTTTCAGATGCTCCAATGTTTAAAAATAAAAGACATGAAATAGGGCAAGCGATTGTAATAATATCTAAGCTGCCAACTCACATTGTTCTGAGACTGAAGTGAGAGTTTGAACAAAGAAGTAGATGTGACTGCAGTCAAAATAGCTTCCCTTGGAGAGGCACTTATGAGGTCTTTGTTACCAGCCTCATTTTACAAATGGGGATACAGAGGCAGACAGAAGTGAAGGTCGCAAATCTGCTAAGTAGCAGGACCTAGAGTTTGAACCCAGGTCTACCTGACTCAGATGTATTCTTTCTAATATATATCAAGCTGCTCTTTGAATGCTATAGGAAATTAACAGCAGATCTTTGGCTTATATGTTACAATGAAATCTGATCACCTGCCACACTGACTGGTTCACTAAGGGTAAAAAAGAAGAAGGTCCTTTACTGGGAAGATCTGCCAGTTTGCAACCTGGTCTTTGGGCTCAGTGAGTGGGAGCTTGGTCATGGAATGCTAGCACTAAGCTAACAGGTTACACAGCCTCCACCTCCCAGATGAACTTGACTAACATCCCAAAAGAAAGACCTAGAGATATAGAAAAGTTCATCCGGTCTCTTAAATGTCCCTAGTGAACACGTTTACTCTCTGTTCTTATGTCTGGCCTGCATCTAGGAAACCCAGACAAAGATTAGCTGTGCACACGCCTGCTACCACAAAAGGCCATAACTGAACTAGCAAGTGCTCATTTTGTGTCTGCTGGTAAGTGCTCTAACCTCCTAGGCAGGGTCTATTAGCAATCCCATTTTATAGATAAGGAAACCAAGACACAAAACCTGCAAATGGCCTAATCCAAGATTACTGAGAGAGCAAAAGGTGTTGCCTGGAATGGAGCCCAGCTTGGGTAACAGCAGTTCTCTCTCACCGAGGAGGCTGTTCTGCCTGCATTCTCATCGTGGAAGCCCTAGAACAGCATGGCTTGCTTCCTATTGCATTAATAATTTCTCAACCTGGCTTCCCAGAACAGGCTGATGAGAGAAACACCTACAACTCTGTCACAGCAAGTTCTCATGTGTGAACAACAGACGCACAAACATGGAACCCTGCTCTTACTCAGCAGTCTGCGGCCTGTCTTATCTCCTGAGTGATGCTTACTAAGCCAGTGGGCTGCATGCTCAGGTGGAGTATCTGGGGCTACAGCTGGGCTTCCCTTCACCCTTCTTTCCGGGCAGCTCAAACACCAGGGCACATTAGACGAATGAGGGGCACAAGCACACCAGCTAGGGAGGGCTGGGCTGAAAGCAGGTGTGGAGCAGGTATCTAAGACACCTTTCCCTCAATGGGATCGAAGCCCTCGGAAGTTGTGTAACCTTCTCAGTCCCATTTTTCACCCCTTTCTGCAACTTTTACTTAGTTCAGGAATTAACCCCAAGAGGAGGTAGTGAACAGGACCTTGGACAGCACCAACCAGCCACCACCTGGCTGATCCAGTGAGCAGAGGCCATAGAAGAACAGGCTAGAGAGCCAGCATCCCTGTCCCCCTCCCCAGGACGCCTCCACAGGAGAGGCAGATGGTCAGGTGAGTGTGAGGATACCCAGGCTTCATTCCCTCAGGGCCCACAAGAGACCCACAGTTAAAATCCAGATCTTGGACAATCATGAAGCTGTGTAGGGTGCTCTGTTACTGCTTTGCCTTCAGGTCACTGGCACAAGGCATATAGGCTCCTAAGCTCTAAAAATTCAGCTATGCTCTCAGCTCCCCCACCTCCCAGCTGTGACACTATTGCTTGATCACATCATTCTTAGAGGTTCATTTTTCTCACTTGAATAGGGAACAGTAACACCAGCTTCAAGGGGAAGGAAAAAGAACTTCATGAAGGTAATGCTGGCCTAACACCTGGGACCTGGCTGGCCTAAGTAAACATGGGGCTCTCTCTGCCATTTCCTTCTTGGCCACAGAACCCCAAGTCTACAGCTACTTTTCTAAGACCAACAACCCAGCTTCTGAGGCCAGGGCAGGGCTCTGTGATTATGGCACCAGGTTCAAGGTAGTCCACATCAAAACAAAATGACCCATAGCACAAAACAAGGGCAGCCAGTCCTTCAGCCTCAGACAGTTAGGTCCATAATCTGGTCTGTTTGGAGAAGCCCTGCCTGTCAACAGGTAGGCCTGTCCCCACTGGAGGAGGCCCTGCTTTTCCTCTGCTGCCCGTGATGATCTGTGGCACTCTCCCCACTGACAAGGGTCACAGGGATGCCTCCAGAACTGTGTTGTACCACTGCTCCAGTGGGTCCTTTGCCAACTTGGCAGCAAAGGCAGACAGCTTGCTGTTCTTACGCTCTGGGACTAGGTGTTAATTGTGCAGCTCTTTCACACAGAGGAGGCTTCTTTGGGAAACACTGCTCTCCTTGTGATCCTGACAGTTCTCTCCCAGCTTCCCTACCTGCCTTTCCCCTCCTTTGCTGGCTCTGTCCCTGGCTCCCACCCTTCGTTGTCACCACTTTTAGCTCTCCCCTAATTCTGTGGGCACCTTCCCCTCCTCCACCTCAGTGAGGATCTGGAGCTTCTATCCTGAAGACTTTCCAAATTTCTGAAAGAGGGCTCTCTGGGATTCTTAATGGTGAAGTCAGAATTCCTGAGGAATTCTCCAAATCAGAAATTTTCTTAAAGTATTTCTAATATGCTTCACTTACTGTTATAGAAACCTAAGATGATCTGTGTACAGAACAAAAAGTAAGGAGTTTGGTGGGCTTTACAAACGCTAACTCAGAGCAGATATCCAGGCTCTGGAAAACACCAGTGTGCACTGGTGTCATGCGAACAATCACGTGCTGCATGAACCTCCTGGCAAGGCTAACAATGCCACAAGAATCATGTTTGCAGAACTTGTTTGTTCTAGTAATACGACTCTCATAAAGTCTCCTATGCACATAGATGTATTAGTATTTATTGCATTTTCAAGCATGACTCACTATTTGCAGCAAACAGAAACAGGCATGCTGTCTTTGATCATGACATCGGCGCAAACCAATGCTGAGTAGTTGCATCGTGACCACTTCTCTCCTATGCTCCTGTCATTCCTGCCAGCCTAGACCTTCGCCTCCATCCCCGCTGTGCTGCACGTCCTACTGCACTCAGCAAGCCAGGACACTGACGACTACCCCTGATGGGCTGTAGGTGACAGCAATGCTTATTCCCAGTTTCATGATTGATTTCTCTGAAGATCTGAGATTCAGGAAAGTGCATGTTTCCTGAGAAGCTCATGCCAGCTCACACAATGCAATCCTAGGGGACATTCCAACTTCCCCTTCCCTTCCTCTCCTTGCTTGGCCCCAGGCCCACTTGCAAGACCTCACAGAGACCAGTTTCTAAATCCAGCATCTTCTCTTTGCCCTGTGCTCCTTTAACTTTCATCCATGCAGAAACATGGCTTATCCTCTGGTTCCTCCTCCACCAGTGCCTCAACTGGCTATCTAGTTACCTACTCACCGTTTAGCTGCTCCTCATCCCCAAATGGTGATAATGCTGACCAGCACCTCGCTGTGAGGATGATATGTGGACGCCCCCACCCTGTGCCTTTACAGATCTACTCTCCTCCTCCCTGGCACCAGCATGAGTTTCTGAAAGCTCAGAGGGAGCTCAAACCTGTAAGGGCTTCCATGTTCAGACAGCAAGACAGACACTCCCTGAGGACCTACCTCGCGAGGCCAGCCTGCATCCTCACATGCCCCAATCACAGGGGCTTCCTGAACTTTGCAGCAGTTCTGCACATCTGGAAAGAATGGCTGCCCTTTTGTGTTGGTTGTCAAAATCCTGGAGATCAAATTGGTATAAGAGGGTGGGAATTCTGTTATCTGCCCACATTAAAGATGCACATGCCTTCTATCACAGCAGCTTCTGGAAATCCTGTAAAGTCCTATAGAGCTACTTGCCCAATTGTACCAGCACTGAGAAGTCCCAGTGATACGGTTGAAGGGAGGATGACCTGCAAACCTCTTAAATGTTTAGGTTAAGCCATGGTGAAATGAATCACAAGACAGCCATGATGGAGGGTACTATGTAGCTTTCTGAGGGAGTGGACCAACGCTATCCAACAGAAGCAGGACCCCACAGAGTAGTGTGTAGTTTAGTTTCATTTTGACTTAACATTTTGCAGTTACCTGAGAACACTGAAGGGAGGGTGTGCACGTTAGATGCAACATCTCCTTCTTCATCCTTTACCTTTAAGCAGCACTTCCAGTTTTTCCCATATAGAAGTTCCTCACTTCTTCACAAGGCCTGACCCTCCCTACCCCTACCCCCTTTCTGCCCGGTGAATCAATTACACAGCTGTGGTGCTTGCCCCATGTACAGTGCTGCTCTCAAGGTGTGACCTCTGTGCACCCACGGAACCCTCATGGAGGGCTGCCCTTATCCCCATTGTGCAGGTGAAGGCAGGGGTGCAGGAGAGAGCAAAGGACTTGCTTATCTCACAGCCAGCTGGGGACGGAGCTGGGGTGTAACCAAGGCTAGTCTGACGGCCTGACTAGGCACTCTGCAAAGTTTTACTGAGTATGTGAAGGGGGTGAGATTTCTGCTTTGTAACTGTGGCCTGTGACGGCAGAGGCTAGGTCCTGTTCACCTGTGTGATACCCTTTCTGGCCTCTACTTAGCCCAGGGCCTCTACACCAGCTGGTGAATGCTCACTGGGAGATGCAGGCCGCCTCCTGCCTCAGGTCAAACCCTGGCCAAAGCGGGCCTATCTGCAGCACTCCACTCTCTCACCAAACAACTGGTGCCCAGTTACTTTGAGAGTCTGACCACTCTCCACCCTGCTCCAGCCAGAAACTCCTACCTGGACCCTACAAAAACCTATGCCTTGCCCCTCTCTGCTTCTGTTCTATAACCACAGCCATAGTGACATTTTGAAACATCACCAGGTCATGGCACACTCCCCATTCTATGCCTCCTAGAGTTTCCCAGCCCAGCTAGAATGATGCTGAGGTCATCTCCCTCGAGGGCCTGCCTGATCCATCCAATGACAGCTCGAGTTTCACTCCCCTTCTCCCTCCACACTGGGCACACTGGCCTTTGGCACACCAGGCTTGTTCCTGTCTCTGAATCTTCATGCTTACAACTTTTCTACCTGCATACCCTTTCCCCAGAAATGCATGGCCCCTTCTTTTAGAAAAGTATTTCCTGAGCATGTCCTGGGCAATCTCACCCGTGGGTCCACCTAGCCTCTTGCTCTGCATTAGTTTCTCTAAAGACCTTACATTTGGCAGAATATATGTTTATTTGTCTGTTTCTCATTTCCTCCATTTCATGAAGTTTTTTTTTCTTTTCTGAGACAAAGTTTTGCTATGCAGTTCAGGCTAGCCTCAAACTTGCAGCGATCCTCCTGCCTCAGCCTCCCGAGCACTGGGATTACAGGTGTGCGGCCTGCAGAAGGTTTTTATTTTAGATTTTTCTGTTTGAGTACTCAGTAGGTACCCAAATAAACTGTGAATGAGTGAATGAAAAAGATATTTACTGAGCACAGGCCTCTGAAAGTGGCTTGCCCTGTGTCCACTTGGCAGTGTTTATGTCGAGCCCTAGACAAAGAGGCAGCTACTCCACTGCCTCTTCCCCACCCCTTCTTGTGGACTTGGTCTCCATTCCCCACCAAGCAGAGAGAGAGCAGGAAGGAAGGTGTAAGTACTGTGATTCGGGGATGTCTGGGGGCAGGGAGGTTACCTGAATGAGTGGCTGTCCCCTGGTCTTCTTCAAAAAGAATGATTCATTATGATCTGCCTGGTCAGGAACTCTTCCGACCCAGAAGGCCTGCACTCTAGGGACCATACTTTTGCTGTATCTCTTAACAGCAGCCCCAGAAATAGCCAGGCCAGGTGGCCGGAGATGATGAAGTGGCATTTTTACATGTCATCATTTTAAGCAAGGAGAGGGCTGTGGGTCCCCAGAGGAGGGGCGTTCTGGGATTGAGCCTCCCAAGAATGAGGCTGTTTCCTGCAAGGTGGCCCTGGACCCAGATGGTAGAGCTGCCATCCGGGCACAGGCCAACCTCTCTGCTGCCCGAAGAGCCAGGGCATGGCTGTTTCTTCCAGTTACCCCAGTGCAGGCCCTGAGTCATTTTCTTTATACTAGGGGATCCATCTCTATACTGGAAGATGGGAAGGCTGCCTTTCACAGTGATTCTACTTGTAACAGCTACTGATCATGAGTATCTGCTATGTACTGACTAGCGCCTCCATCCCAGGGCAGCACAGTGGATTCCTGAGCCTGACTGCAACTTTCTCCTGGAATGACTAGGCAAACCACCAACTTTTGCTAAATTCCATGGTTTGTTGTTGTTTTGTCACTAAAGGTGGGTGGGTAGGTGGAGAGTGAGACAGATGTCTACAGGATTTTGCAAAGATTTGCTCCTCCACTTGTTCTCCTGAAGAAGTAGCAGCTGGTGTACAATGGTCACTGTGCTAAGCACTCTTACACAGATGATCACATTTAACACCCCAGCAAATAACTCATACAGATGAGAAGACTGAGGGACAGATCATCCTCTATAGTTGCAGAGCTGGGGACTACTACTGACCCCCAAGCCTCCACGCTTTCCAGCTGGCTACAAGGTCTCAGACCCATCTCCCTCGGAGGCCAGGCAGCTGATATGAATGGATAAAGAGGGCCACCGGAGATTCAGGAGGGAGTGGGTGGACAGGTGCCCAGCTGGGGCACACTTCTCCACTGCCCGCCACTCACGTGCATGCTTATTTTCAAGTACTGCCCACCCCAGGACAGTTTGCCAGCTCCTGCTCTCCTTTCTGGCACCCTAGCAAAGCTGAGGACCATGGCACCCAGAAGGCTCTCATCAGTCCCCCAAAGCAATGTGACACCCATCACAGACACTGACATTCCTGTTAGCAGTGAAAGGTCTCAGTTTGGGCTCTGGTGGCCCCTGGCAGTGTATAGGTCAGGATATTTCACCACTCCACCAAACTTAACTGGCTCACTGGGAGAACACAGCAGTTTACATTTCAGCACTAAATGTACTTAGCAACTTTAAATGTAGCAGCAGATGGGGGTGGGGTGGAGATAGGGAAATTGTGGACCACATTTTCTGCTGAAAATCCACTTGGGGAATTTGTGCTGTGACCTACATTATTCTGCCTTCCACCCCCAACTTTCTCCCTTCAAGGAGCATGATGATTTCCCAAGGATGAAATATTCTGCAGAAAGACATTTAATAATGTGCTAAATGACAGCACAGTAAAGCATGCAGGCCTTCACTGATTTGTGGTCCAGCTCCCAGCCTGAAGTCTTGGGAGTCCAGCTTCCCTTCATATTGTCACCTGATCCTCCCCCCGCGCCCCCTGCCACCACCTGGGCTCTGCTAACATCTGCAGTATATAGTGTTCCTCAGGGTCTACCTTTTCCTCAAGTGCAGGAGAATGCAGGCACCGTGGGGCCTGCCATGCATTTCTCTGTTTGGAGAGCTGTTATAACTTGTATCTATTTGTTCCCCCAAAGCCTTGTGAAGTCATAGGCTGGGCTTTCCAGAGGTGGCTGGATCTAGGTTGTGTGATGCTGAGATTAAGGGTGTGATGCTGAGATCAAGAATGCCCCACCTTGGGTATGGGTGGCACCAATCAAGAGGCACATGGCCTTGACTAGGATAAAAGGGAGAGGCAGGCTTGCTGCATTGCTTCTACTGCTGCCTTCTCTGCTTTGCCATGAACTGTGTTTCCTCTGTGATGCCCCTCTACCATGCATCCTGCCTTGAAGCCTGCCAATTATGAACCGAAACCTCAAACTCTGGGTGTTGGGTATTTTGTCTCACCAACAAGAAAAGTAACTAAGACAGGGCAGACTCTGGTACCCTATGGGTCACACTGACACATGTAGTCTAAAGTGGAAAGGAAATACCCCACTTCCCACCATCCTACTTTCTAACCCAAAGCTGCTGCTGGAATTAGCAAGAAAGGTAACAGGAGGGTGAGGTGTTAGAAGAGAAAAATTCAACCTGCTGATTCCCCGAGGCTCAGATTTGCACAGATGGTACATTGATTAGAAGTCACGATGCCCCTTGAAGAACACAGTGAAATACTGACACGGCGTGAAATGCAAAAGTGTGTGCAAAAGCAGGTCCTGTCTAATACTGGACTCCAGGGGGCATAAGCCTGAAAGTGTTATGGCACATTTATGAGGAAAAACACAAGCAAATTCTGCCCAATAGCTCTGACCTCCCATACCCACTTCCCCTCCCACTAGGGTCCCACAGTGGGAACATGACCACCAGCATTAGAGCTTAACAGTGGACTGACTGACAGGACAGACAGACAGACAGAAGCACATAATGGAAAGCAAATGGTACATGGATTACAGGGAGTGTCCTCAAATCAAGCACCTAGACAAGCAGCACCAGGCAGGTACTGCAAGTGACTGAGACTACCTAAATGTTAGAAAACCAGCCAAAAAGCTTCAGCATATTGTTGTGAAGGCAGGGTCAGTGTCCAGGGGACAACGGGAGTTGGAGTGCAGGGTTACCACTGCCTGTACCTGAGTGCAGTGGAGCGGGATGACCGGAGCGATCAATTCTTTGGACTGTGAGAAGTGTCTGAATGTTTTATATGACGCCTTCTAATTTTTTTGATGTCGGCAACTACTTTCTACAGATTTCCACATTCTGTGCTTCCATGATGGTAATATTTTTAATTAACACCATTATCCTCTGAGGCACTTGAAGAATATTAAAAACCAAGCAGAGGTTTGTTATTGTGGTTCCCCTAATTCCAGGGATGTGAATGTCTCAGGCTAGGAACAGAGCAGACTGATTAGTCATCAGGTGGTAACATCAAAGTGACTGTTTCTGGTCGCAGGCGACTGCCCAAACAGATGCTTCCCAGTGACAGGACCAAAGAAAGTGAGCCGATAAAGTCAGCACAGGATGTACCAACGTGTTACAAGGCAGGAACAAAGGGATCTGCCATATACCTTAGCAAGCAGAGCACTGGTTTCAGAAAAACACCAGCATCTGCCATGTTCATGGACAATTTGGAATTAATAATTTTCTAAGGGTATAACATGTAAACTTGTTTATTTTTTTTACTTTTATAAAGGTAAGGAATTTGGATGTCATTTTAAGTATCCTGATATTTCATCATATTAATATGGAAATGATGTAACTTGATAGCTCTAGGAGTCTGAGAGTTTTTTCTTGGGTCCATCACCGAAGCTTGGGGAACACTGATAGACCATTTTTGTTTTGGGATGCCTGGGAGCTGAACAGAAAGTGAATCTTTGATTAAGATCCATAAAAATATGAAGCCATGGAGTCCTAAATGTACCTGTGAATCTCAAATCCATGATGCTCAGCTATAGATTGTAAGAACTGCCAAGCACTGAGGCCAAGTGTAGCTAATAGCTCTGGGGATACCTGAGCCACAGCGTCTGGGACACCCCAGAGAGCCACTTCCCCTAAATCCCAGAGATCTGACAGGTAGTGCTTGGGGGTTCCCAAGGAGCATATCCATATAACAGTACTCACACGAAGAAAGGCACCAGCTGTACCAGTGTCTCCTTCTTGGGGCTGGCAGCAAACTCGGGCACCATCTGAATGACTTTGTTCATGACATTGCGCAGGTAACTCTGGAGCTGCTTTCTCCGTTCCTCTACGAATTTGGCATCCTGAGAACACAGAACATATGTGCTTAGTATGACTTCCCCACTCATTCAGGGATGCACCCACAGTGTGTGCAGTAACCACTCAGCTTCATCCAGACAGCATCACCATGCCAACCAATCTCCACAGCTTCAGCCATGCTATTGGACTTAGCAAAGGGAAAGATGCTCATGAGGCTACTATTATTAATAAGGAGGGGGAAAGCAGGTCCAAACCCACATGAGGTGAACTTCTATGAGCAAATAAATGAATGAGCAGGTGAGGATGCTAACTTCAGGTACTAGTGTGGTACTGAGGGCCAGGGATAGAAGAATGAACATAAAGGGTCACTGCTGTGTTTCTCAGAGTTCAGAGACCAGTGAGGAAGATACAAATAAATCCAGTGACCACACAGGTAAACACATAATCATTAATCATACTAAGTGTCCCCCTTAAGAGCATGTGGTTAATTTTGCCTCCATAGTTTTCAATTATGAGTCAGTAATCACTGATTAAGAAAGATTTTATTAACAAGCAAACAGATGCCACCTTTTTTTGAGAAACTAGGACATGTGATAGAGGCATGGTCCCTAAAGAGCTGATCCTGGCTGGGCTGGGAGTGGGTGCTCAGGCCCCACTAATCAGCATGAAGAGCTCAGTAGTCCGGCCCCCCTCACTCCCTCCAGGTCCCACTCCACCATGTGGGCCTGGCCTTTGTAGGCATGGCTGGCTATATGGGCATGTGACCTGTGCTGTCACAGAATCTGTGCTTGGACCTATGTGACAACCTGCTGTCCCACCTTGAAAACCTCAATAGTTGTGGAACAAGGTGCCCCACCAATTCTACAGTGAGTCCAGCTTGCACACTTCTGCACTGTGGGTCCAGCTCATGACAAAACCCTGGGTAGCACAGGCACTGGTAAAGGCTTTCTCTGAGGAGGCGGTGTTCCTTCTGGGCTAAAGATCAAGCGAGGGAATGAAGAAAGAGCAGGGAGGGGGCCATGCAGGAGCAGGGCTACTGCAACCTGACAGGAACACGAGGAGAGTCTAACACACAAGGAGGCCCTAGGAATGGGCAGAGCTCCTCTCTGCTTTCCCTCTGCTGGCAAAGAGCTGGTCCAAGGCAGGGCTCAATGATGAGCTTTCCAGTGCACCTGAACAGCTCGCTTAGTGCCCTGGCCTGTGATGGAGTGATTCCATAAAACCCTGCCAAGATCTCAGCATGGCAGGGGTGTTCTTTCAAAAGTGACACCTCTATGCCAAGGTGGGCAGTTAGCACACACAGACACAGGATACTCAGTGAAACTGAAACTTCAAGAAAACAGCAAATGAGTTTTCTGTGGAAATACATCCCATACGGAAAAACCTGCCTGGCAGTACTGGGACACACTCACACTAAGGGATTACTGGTCATTTATGTGAAATGCAAATTTCACTGGGCATCCTTTATTTTTCCTGGCAAGCCTTCTCTGAGTACCAGGTGCAAGGAAGAATAAGGGAACATCTGCTGTCAGCAAAGGTCCCTGGGGGCTACTCCAGTCACCCCATGAGGCGCTGCCTCATGAGGATCTTCCTCCAGAGGGGCGGCAGCACGGAAACTACCACGGGCCACTCTGCAGTCACAGACCAGTGGCTAAAATCTCATGCAGTTTGTCAGAGGTAGACTAGGTGGGAGCAAGTGCAGACATCTGGCCAAGAGAGTAGAGGGCCCCCTAGCCCAACCTAGAGCCACCGGGGTACTATTCACGGGGTCTGAAGGCCAGGCTCTACTCCTCAATCTCTGCCATTAAGCAGTTAGATGTTCTTCCTTGGGAAGGCGGTTAATGTGCCAGGTTAGTGTTGAATGGAGCTAATCAGACCTAGTTTTTAATCTGCAGAAGAAACTCTTAAGGACAGCTGAAGAGGCTCTCCTGCAGGAAGATGTGGAAGGAGCTCATCAGCCTCAAAATGACTGGAGAGATTTTCTTTTCTTTTTTTTTTTTTTTTTTTGGAAGTGGATGCTCAAAACACAGAACCAGAAGAGCAACCAGAACAGATAAGAGATGGTCTCCTGTGCTGAGTCACAATGGCTGGCTGAGCTACAGAGCCCAAAGAAGGTGAACACCCAATACCGAAGCCAGACTATTCCACGCTAGTCTAATCTGCCCATTGTCACTCTACTGGTGCCTCGTCCTGCCCAGGTCCCACATGTAACAGCAACTTAGCAGAGATGGAAGTTACCCCTGGAAGAATCCTCAGGTGCCATGCCTCACAATGGCCACCCTGGAAGACTATGCCAGTCCTGCCATGAGATCATCCAGAGTGGTAGCAATCTCAGTTCTGCAATAGGCAATTGTTACCTGAGCTATTCAGAGTGAGCAACAGCATCTTTATTTATGCTCAGTGCCCCATGCCCTGTGCTCTCCCCATATTGCATCCTTCCAATTTGCTGGAGGCTCAGGTGGGAGGAGCCTGCTCAAGTTTTAGTGGCAGAGGAGCAGGGACTTGGGTCTTCCACGAGAGAGCAATCATAACTCCCTCAACCAGAAGTTTCCTTCAGCACACAGAAGGGAAATCTAAAGCTTCCTCTATACCAGTTCCCCCAAATGAGGACTCTGTTCAGGGAAATCCCACTTCCAGGTCAGCTTTAGCAGTCGCCATCTCCTGTGTGAACGGGACACCAGAGGGACACTGCTCCCCTGGCTCTTCATAGGAACCTAAGCCTGAAACTCTGCACACAGCTTGGTAGAGTAGCCTGAGGCATGTGGGAGACCTCACACAAATTCATGGAAGGCTATGTTCTTTCCTGTGACTGTGTTTTAATTGTGAAAAATTTATAGATGCCAAAACAGACATATGAATGAACCTTTAATAAAGTCAGCCCTTTCCATACTTGCTTCATTATTTTTACCTTTTTGCAAAGGTAATTAAAGGTGTTTATAGTCATAGTGGTATTTCTTAAGTACTTCAGTGTGCATTTCTAAACACTTGGAACATTTTCCTATTTAACAACAACACCATCATCACCTCTAACAAAATTAATGCTACCTCATTGGTGTTATCTAATAGCAAGTCCATATTTATGAATGTTTGAGTTTTCAAATGAGGTTGCTGCTTCTGGTATTTTTACAGAGGGGCAGCAGCTCATCCCAAGAAGCTGGTAACTCATCAGCAGGTCGAGGTGACACTGCTCAGATCAGTGCAGCTCAGACTAAATGTGACCCACAGGGTATGTTTTGTATGGACGCACTGATGTTTAAAAAGCATTAAAACCCAGATTCCTGGCTTCCCTTTAATAAGAAGCACCCCTGCTGGTGCACAGGAATTGAGAAGCACAGGTCCGCACTGGCTGGAAACACAGTGCAACCATCCTTCCCAGGCCACTCCCCTCAGTCCCAACCCTGCCTGACTTCATGAACCTGTGAGTTTTTAGCCCCTCACTGACACCATGTACACAGTATGACTGGCTGGGGCCCAACAAACATATCCAAGAGGCCATACTGTGTCCATTGTTCACATCACAAAAGGACATTTCCTGAGGTTTTCAGAGAGAGTGCGGTATCATTTCCCAGTTCTTGGGGCATGTGGCTGAACCAGCTGGAGGCTTGGATTTCTCATCTGTGAAGGGAGAATATAGTGTCCCTCATTTGCAACAACGCAGGCTAAGGCCCTGGTTCCAAGCATGGCCTACAGACCCTGGGAAAGGTGCTGATGCTTCATGGTTGTTTAGCTGGCACCCTTTTCCTCAAGGACTGTATAGTATAGAATGGAGTAGGATAGGCAGGGCTAGTGCAGGGATGTTACAATCCCCAGGCACTCAGGGAAGCTTGCAGAGAGAAGGACCAGGTTTGTAGGAGGGGTGTAGAGGGTCTTGTTCAGAGGATGCTGCAGCTCCAGCTGGCTCTTAGAAGGTGCACATCCACTAGGCAATCCAAGAAAGTACAGTGAGAGTAAAGGAAGGGCATATAAAGTGGAAGGAACAGCAAAATGCAAAAGAAGAATTTCATAAGCAGAAGGTTAACTTGCTAGAGCAGCACAGGGAAAGGGCTACGTGGCCAGGCATCCTGGTTTCACGGCTTAAGATCAAAATATCAGCATGAGTCCCCTCATTCACAGCTCTGTAGACCACAGAAAGAAGCCCAAAGGGGAGGAGGAAGCCAGGGGCATTTAGCAGGGCAGCAATAGGGGAAGGAGGCTGCAGCAGCTTTGGTGGAGAGATCTTTCAAAAATTATCATGCCACTCTCCCACTTGGAATTTATCGATGATTCTCCATGAACTTTGTCCACCTCTCTACACACACATCTCAAGACACACACTGACAGTACGGCTCATCAGAACCTTTGCGATGCAGTTCAGCCTGCTATGCAGACCTGACCTCCTGCCCCTTCTAACACCATCAACACTTCAGCATCTCTGAGTTTTCTGACATCCTGTATTCAGTCTCTAGGCATTTCTAGTCTTTGTCCTGACTGTTCCCTCAGTTGAAATGCCTTGCCATAGAGGTCTTGCTTCCTGTGCCACCATCTCCAAGAAGCCTCCTGGATACAGCACCTAAGGCCATCCAGATCCTCTTTGGCCCAGCCTGTTCATTTTTCTTCAGAGCACTCACCGTGATCTGGAATATTCTCACTCCTTCACCCAGTGCATTTTACTCCCCACCTCTCCTACTAAGTACACTGTAAATTCTACATAGGCTTGGATCTTATTGTGTGGTTCACTACTTTATCACAGAAGCCTAATACAGTGCCTGAGGATTGTAAAAGGCTCAATAAAACAACACTTCTTGAAAGAACAAATAAATGTGGAGGCTGGATTTAAAAGAGGCAAATGAGGCCAGCAGGGAGAATGATCTGCAGGCTATTGCCAAGATCCAGGTGAGAAAAAACAAAGGCCCTGATGGAGGGGCGGGATGGAGAAAGCATGGCTAGCCTGGGAAACAGCCAGGAGCGGGATGGAGAAAGCATGGCTGGCCTGGGAAACAGCTCCCTGATTCCTGGTGCCTCTGGGCGGGGAGGCAGAGGGCAGATGACCAGGTTGTAAGTGAAGTGGTCCCTCAGAGACCTGTCTGTCACGGGGCACCCAGGAGATAACTACCATGTAAGGGCCTGCCCCACTCACTGGCAGGGCAAACCCTTCAAGGGGCCTGAGGTTACCTGTGAATTTTCTGGTTGGACTCCTGGGGTGGCAGCCAAAACATGGATTAGAAGTGATGGGACTGGACATAAGCCCAGGATGTGGAATCTGCCAGATTCCTCTGTGGCCACCGAATGAGCCCTTGCTGTCGTGGCCCTGCTGTCACTTTGTGTGCATTCGTATCATAACACCATTGTCAATTATAGTTAATATCTGTTAACAGACAACACTGGGAGGGAGTGCACTTCAAAGAACACCCAGGACTTTTACATGGGAGTACTTTTCCCCACTGGAAAGGGGTATCTTAAACTACAAGAAAGTAAAGATACCATCAAATCAAGATTAGTTATTCTAAAGCCAACACAACATGGTGAACAAGGCCCTATCCCCTACAATTTCCCACACTGTCCCTGGCAAGTGCACCTACAACATGACGCTCCACTTTCCAGTGGGCTGTCCTGCCAGGAGCTGTCCTGCATGCAAGTGGCTGGACAGACGAGAGGGGACTGGATTTCTAGAGTTCCTTTCTGTTTTTCTCTAGGAACATCACGAATAGAAGATCTAGTCTGTCTGGGGCAGCAAGCAGCTCAGCCCTATTGAGAGATAGCTGCTCCAGAGCCAGCTGACCTTACAGCTTGTCAGCGGCTAGAGGATTACAAAACTTTGATTGACTCCCAAAGGGCACAGCATTGGAGTCTTCTGGCTCTGAGACAGCAATCGGTGTCCACTGTGATAAGACTGGCTCACCAACTCCATTTCCGCTTCCTCAACACAGAGGAAGACCGAAGTTTCCAGCATGCCTTGCAACTACAGAGAGGACACAGTCAGGTTCTGGCCCATGTCAGGCAAGGCAATAGACCAAGTTATACCCTGGCTAGCCACAGTGCCATCTCTTTTCTCTTTCCCCTCCTCTGGGAATGTGGAGGCTGTATGAGGAGAAGGTAGGACCATACAAAGAAAGGAAAGCCACTAAGCCACCTGATCTGTACTGGACCATGATGTAAGAAATTGACTTGTGCAGTAAGACAATGAGTTCCAGATTTATGCCACATGCTGGTTATAGACACACCTATGCTGGTTCCCACCCAGCTCACTCAATGACTCCTTGCTGCACACCTGCCAATGTCCAAGGTACTGTGCCTTCAAGAAATGTGCCCTGGTAAAGAGATGTGTCACCGTTCTCAAGCAGCCCTGTTCTAGGACAGACAACAAGCAGAAAACAGGAGTACCAGATGATAACTGGGATTAAGATGGCCTTGGCCCAGTTGATGAGGAAAGCATGACACCAGAGGAGGTGGCTCCAAATGGGAAGGCTGAAGAATGAAGGGAAGGATCAAAGAAGCAGGGAGACCTGTAAAGAGACTGCTGTGGTCCTCCAGGGAGGAGATGCCAGTGGTGTGGACTGGACTGTGGCAAACTGAAATGGATGAAAAAATTTGAGACTGTTTGAGACATAACAGCCAGATGAAACTCACTGATGGGCTAGAATCATTCATCTGACCACTCAACTCTGCAATGACTGATCTATTGGCTCATCCATTCGTCAGACCTTCTCTGGTAGCCCATTGTGAGCTAAGCTCTGTAAATAAAAAAATATTTATTTTGGGTCCTGCCTTTGAGGAGCTTATAGTCAGCTGGAGATTACAGACAAATCAATCATTACAAAACAGCATGATGGAGCTATGACACCTGGTCTTCTATGGGAGAATATTAGGGCACACAGAGAGCCGAGGGCTGTATCACACAGTCATCATCACAGTGGCAGAAGGAACAGTGGCGTGGCAGCAACAGGAGGAGCAGCTGCTACCATGAACATTTAGCTGGTATTTCTTCTACCAGGTAGTGGCTAAATATCCTGATGTATTATGCACCTTTTTATTTCATTTTCAGCAGCCAAGTGAGGTAGCAGCTTTTCAGTATTCCCACTTCAGTGGGAAAAAAATGAGATTCAGAGAAATTAAGGACCATGTGCTCAGATGCACAACTACTTATGAGTCAGGGTGGAACAAGAGTTGGTTTAGGAACCCAGATGCCTAAGTCTTCACCTATACTGCCCCAAGACTGGGAGGGAAAGATGTTACAAGCAGGGAAACCAAAGACAACAATCCAAAGACCATAGTCTGGGAGGATCCATAGGATTCAGGAGTAGAGGGGAGTCGGGGTGCAGAGCTGGAAGAGGAAAGCTGAGGCAGTCCTTGGGATCCATGTTACAGAATCTGGACTCCACCCTCGAGGTGACTGGTATTTTTAAGCAAGACAGTGACAATCAGCCTTCCCTTCTATGACACTGAAAACAATTCTTATGCTTCTATTTATTTTTTCTTTAGACAGGGTTTCACTATATAGTACAGGCTGGCCTTGAACTTACTGTTAGCCCAGGTGGCTTCAAACTTGTGGCAATCCTCCTGCCTTAGCCTCCCAAGTGCTTTGAATACAGGCATGTGCCAATACACCTGGCACTGATGTTTCTGTTTCAGAAGCCACTCCATTTGGTTCCTAGAGTACTAAAGCCTGCCTTCCCTCTTTCACGCATTAGCCAGCTGGGAGGAGAGGCTGCAGCTAATCTGAACTGTAGGCCCAATTCTGCCATCCTGAGATACAGAGAATGGGCCGAAATCCATTGTAAATATATGCAAACCCATGCACTTTGCTTTATTATAGGTTAATGCCTGAGTTCACAACACCAAGGCCTGACAGTTGTTTACAGGGAAACCATTATACAACTGTTAATTGGAAACTGAGGAGAGAAATTTCTGTATTACCACTTTAAAAAAATTCTCCATGGAGACATCTGAGTAATAACAGCTGGCCGTTATGGGCCCTTTGTAGTTGCCTTCCAAACACCATCCAGCCCCCTTTGTAAGTTTCTGATCAGGTATTTCTGGCAAAGCTGCATGAGGTAGTCTCACCTGAGATACTCGGGGGAAACAACAGAATCACAAACACAGGAAAGGAAACTGCCCTAATTTTTGCACAGGGACTGGACTCTGCATGCTCATGCAGGGGGCTGATGTTCACACTCAGGAGAGCCAGCCAGGTGAGAGACCTGGTGAAGTGCTCTAAATAAGATGTTGCACTGGTTTAAAGAGCTTCTTTCTAGGTGATCATCTGCTATGACACATCAGGCATGGAGAGATGGCAGTGATGTGCGCTCTATTCGGAGCAGTTTTGCTAGGGGAGGGCAGGATGTGTCTCTGAAGCACCCTGAGTGAGATTCTTCTTCTTCTTCTTCTTTTATTTTTGTTTTGTTTTCTTATTTTGTACCAGAAATTGAACTCAGGGCCTTATGCTTGCCAGGCATAGGCCTGAGCTATATATCCCCAGCTCATAAGCTTCTATAGAGACCCTTTAACTTAGAAGAAGTCTCTGCTCATCCTAAAGGGACAAGGAAAGCTTCCTGAAGGCCAGAATTGTTGTCCTCATTTGACAGCCAAGGACACTGAGGAACAGAGGGAAGAAGTACCTTGCCCTTAAGCCAGGGTTCAAACTCAGGTGGTCAGGTGGTGCCTGTACATTCTTTGGGACAAGAAGGGGCAGGCTTCAGTCTTGAGGCTGAACCCAAGCTGACCCTACTGTTTAAAAACCCCTGGGCTTTCCAGGATGAATGTGAATAGTGAGTGGGTAGTGGATTTTTTGGGTCCTCTGGAGAGGATTATATCCAAGATCTGATCCCTTTCTTTTTGTGCAGAGAAACTTTTAGCGGCTCCCTGGGCCTTCAGGATCAATCTCAAGTTTCAAGGATCTTCATCTCAGCTCCCATTGCCTCTTCAACCTTATCCTCTGCAAGGTTCCATCCCGACCCTCTTCACTCTAAAGGAGATGCTGACCTCAGACTCAATCTTGTGTCCACTGTAAGCGCTCACCCATGGTGGGGAGAAAGCCAGCTGCTCACTGTACCATGTGGCCCAGAACCCACAGTGATTTGGCCCATCTGCTTATTCATGTCTGGTTCTTTCAGTTCTCCACAAGCCCCTCGAGGGTCTTACCCGTCTGCAGCGCCTGGCACAGTGTTGGGTTACACAGACACTTTTGTGAATGTTACAGCTGCTATCTGAGTGGCCTATGAGCAGCCAGGCCATCTCTCTACCCAGTCCCATATCCTCCAGTGGTTTCCTGGTCCATCTAGAACAGGACCTCAGTTCTCACTTGGCACCAAGGCCACCCACTGCCTGGCTCCTCCCATATTCTCTGACCCTGTGCCCTTCCACTTCCTTGCTCACTTGCTCCTGAGCCACTGAGACCTCCTTGAACATGTGGAACACACTGCTGTGTCTGGACCTCAGACCTCTACATTTGCTAATTCCATCTGTCACACTCTTCCGCACAGCTCACAACTCACACCCTCTCGCTTCACATTGCTGCTCTAATGTCCTTGTCTGAGAGGCCTTCCTGTCCACTGTGTCAAGAGCATAGATATCGTTCCCTATCCTTTGTTTTTCTGCATAGCAATGACAATGTCTATCTCTAGTATCTGTTATCCACTAGATGCTGGTAAGTATTTATAAACAAATTTTCTGCTTTCCATTTCACCTGCACACCAGGTCACAGGGCTTGCCAAATTTCTCCCTCTGGAACTTACACCACAGACTTAGGGCTTCTCTACAGCACAGCAGACATATCACCCCAGTCCCTGAACAGAAGCATCTAGCTAGTGTGCTACGAGCAAATGCACAGTGGCCCGGTCTTACCCAAGAGCAGGGTTAGAGATTTTTAGAACCCTGCAGGGCTATGGGTCCTCCTGCAATGCCGACCTCTGCAGCAGGAACCTCCAGCACGAACCCCTCTACCACTGCTCCTTTGGTTCAACCTTAGTGCTGCTTTTTAAATCACCTGGGTCCAGGAGCCACAGCCCTTCTCCCAGGAGTTTCTTTGATCACCTTAAAGGACTTGATTATTTCCTCCTCTCACTTTCTCCCCATTCTTCCCCCTTCTATTGTTAACAACTGCTACTGTAGGGCTGGAGGTACAGCTCAGTGGGCTAAGTGCTTGCCGCTGAGCACTAGGGCCCTGAGTTCGATCCCCGGTCCCGGAAAAAAAAAAAAAACAACTGCTACTGTGGATTTGTGAGTGGAAAAAATATAATGCCAGGGCAGAGGGGTAAGGAATCACGGTCAGACAGTGACTGACATCATGGAGCTCACCCGAAGCACAGGCCCTGAGCTGAAAGACACTGTTATTACTCCCCCGACCCCCGTCCACGGATGAGGACACTGAGGTTACTGATAGTGCGCTACATGTCAAGGGCCAACAACCAGAGAGCAGTGGTTCTAGGATTCGTGCCCAGCCTAACACCAGAATCTTTGCTCCTAATCACCTGGCAATATTTTCAATAATATTTACTTATAGGAGGAAGAAAAATCAACATTTCTCAAAGACAGAGAGCTGAGCACACTCACAGTTGGAATCTCAGATATCCCGCTGAACCACTCAGCATCCTCGGCACTTTCATCCCTGTTGCCTGGCGGGGTGTGGGGGAAAGGCTAGGCGTTAAGAGTTGTGTTGCCTTCCCAATGCCACAGAAAGCTCAGTCTCCATGCCCGTGTTTCCACCGCAATATATCACTGCCCCTATTTTGTGCAGACAGTGACAGGGCAAGGGCAAGGGCAGACAAAGAAAATCATTAACCTGGATTACTAGCAGGGAGCACAAACTCCCCCAAAACTAAAACATCCTCACAGGACAGGCAAAGAATAGAAAGTAACACCTAGCACCTTGGAGCTCCCTGAAAAATGTGGTGCTTGGTGTCCCCCTGTACTGTCCCATTGCTGGATCCACAGGTCAGCCTCACAAGAAAGCCCTATCATCACCCTGACTCTCAGGCGAGCAAGCTGATGGAAAAACCCACCCAGACTCCTGGATCTGTTCCTTACAGAGCTGGGGTCTGAACCCAAGTTCCCTGGCTCTGCCATCACACATGCTAGGGAAAGGACAAAGGGACTTCTGATACCCATTTGTCTTACAATTGTCTCCTCACCTATGACCTCCCATACATACAACACACACAAAGACTTATGACTATGCCAGCAGTTCCCGGGATAGGTTTTGATGGACTCTGGGTGAAATGCTGGCTGCGGTGAAGAAAAAGGGCAGATTCAAGAGGCTGTCATAGACCCAAAGGTTATCTCTACACTTTTTTCATGGAGGAAGCCCAGGACTCAGCACCAGTTCCAAGTTCTAGGTTGTTCTAGGTTGTTCTTCCCTCCTCCTTGTACTCAGTTGCACCGGAGGCTTGGGAGAGCCCAAGGCTTCCTGCCCAGCCCGACTTTATCTTACTTTCATATGGGTGGCGGTGGGGTGGGGACAGTGTCACAAGTTACAAACCCAGGACTATGCAGCTTCAGAAGGGAATGCTCAGGGAAGAGCTTGAACACTATGAAATGGCTTACACAGGGGCTAAGTGTCAGACCTGAAAATAAATTCTCTCCCTTAGTTTCTCTCCATTCCTTTGGGCACAGATGTAAATATCTATGGTTGGATGAATCAACAGAACACCGTCTGGCGGAGGGTGGGTTACAGAGGCTTCACGGCAGTGTCTTCTGGACACAGTGGCCTGTTGCCCTATAGGCAGAAGCCAGCCTGCCATGTCTCTTGTATCCTTCATGGTGTCTGGCACAGGCTGCCACAGTGGATACACAAATTATTCCCATGGCAGGAAAACAGCAGGCTCCAGTGCAGTTAAAGCCTATTTTTCTGTTACTGACTTTGTGGCTGAGGGAGATTGGAGCTGGACAGCTGGGGTAGCGGGTGGGAGAGGCTGGTTTATGCATTAAATGAGAATGACTCAGAAGATGCTGTCCATGTACAAATGTATCTTTTCCAGGATTGGCAAATCCCAGTTTTAGGAGAGTCAGGGCATAACACAGGCAACCGAAGTGGTTGGTATAGACAGGGACAGCTGGAAATGGGCAGCCAGGATTTGATTCCCAGCATGTGGCCCTATGGGAAGGTGGGGACACTACTGCCAGATAGCTGAGATTTCAATGTGAAAGCTCACATTTTAAAATGTTGAAAATCAACTACAAACAAATGTAAAGATCATGTGGATCAAGCAAAACACAGGCCCTGTAAAATCACTCATCTAGACCTATGATCTTATCGGATGCTTCTCAATTTACAACAGATTGCTCAAACTCATGGCAACTATCGCTAGCAGGCAAGGAAATTGAACCAGTTACTCTACCTCTCTGGACCTTAATTTTTCTGCCTGTGCAATGGAGGCTTTTGCACTGTCCTTCTCTGGAGATTACTATGCGACCAAATGAGATGATAATACTTTTAAAGCAAAAACAAGAGCTGCTTTCAGCATATAACAGATATTACACAATGAATTTCTTTTTTACTTATTTATTTTAAATTTCCTTTTTAGAAAGAAAGCATAATTTAGGATTCTTATGCCTTTGTAGCAATTCACCCATATTTTTTCAAATTAAATAACCTAGTAACTCCACTCAGGCTGTCTAATCTAAAATTCTCATAGTGAACCACAGGGTCATACAAAAGGAGACTCTTTACTGCCACTTAGATCACAAAATCTAAGAATATGGACTCTGTGGTAATCCTGGGTTTGAAGGAACATCATCCTATATAACGGATTATTTCACAAATATATTAGAAATGCTAAACCAACAAAAACAGTAAAGCGAATAGTGCAGGCTTCAGCTACAAACTGCTTAAAAGTGGACATTTTTTGGAAAGGTGAATGTTCTCTTATTGTCATAAAAGGCTGGGTCTAAGAACAAGGTTTTTCATTTACTTTAAAACTTTTTTCTTATTAAAAAGAAAAAAGAAGAGAGAGAGACTTATTGCAGCATTGTTTGGAGTGGTGGGGAACCAGAAGTCACTTAGGGACTATCCAGGGGACAGGGTGAGTGAAATGTGGTGAGGCCCCCCACAAATGTACTAGAGGAGCAAGTGTAGGTTGCACAGACATAGGGAAGAGCATAAACATGCTGCTGAGCAGAAAAGTGAAAGAATGAGAACTATACGTTACAACAACGCGACCTCTTCTCGAAGGGAACACTTTCGCAGTTAGAGACCCACTGCAGCATCAGCTTGTGCCAGGAGAACAGAAGGCTGATGGGGAGCAATGATAACTGGTGCTGAGGTTAGGGCGACTGCGAGGACAGAGTGGCAGGAGCTGAGGGACAGTAGTGACTCACTTTTTTGTAAGGAAGGTCCAAAGAGAAAACAAAGAGGAGACAGATTTCTTGTCTACACCTGTCTACTACAGAGACCTCCCTCCATGGTAACCAAATACTAAAATCTTGGGTTTTGGCACATTCTGCCTGGAAAAAGTTCCCACGTTAAAAAATTCCAGAAGCTGAGCCTGAGCTATAGAGCTCCAACTGGTGATTCTGAGTATTTCCCAGTCTTCCCAGTAGTCTCATGGGCCTGTTCCTCTCCTGTCCCCAGGCATCTAAGCAACTGTTCTGGCTGTTCCGGCCCCAGATTGCCACAGTGATGACCAGGCTAACAGATGGCACACACACTGTCTCTCCTGCATTATGGACAAGTGAATTCCCTCCCAAGGCCCTGAGCTATTTCACAGTCTACTGACAGTGTGATGGTCACACAGGTCTAGCTTCAAGCTTCCCAGAGGTTCTAATAGCAGTGGCAATGGTTTCATGGGACCATGTCTGTCTTAACTGCTCCTGTCTGATTAGTACAAATTCTTTGCTCCTAAGACCACAGGCTGAAATGTTTGGGTGGGCAAACAGCATAACAGAGACACATTGCTAACACTGTGCAGTGTGTGTTGAATGGCAAGAGCTGAGTGGAGACATTTGTGAATATAATAACCTCTAACACCAACCACATTACATGAGTGAGGCTCAAAGAAGTTAAGTGCTGTGGCCAAGATCACAGAGCTAAGGAGTGGCAGCAGCAGAACTGGAACTGAGACCCAGCCCAACTTCCTTCTGCTTGCTTAGCCATGATGTCCAGAAGGGTTGCTTCAGGGTTGGAGATGGCTGGGGAGATACACATGGCCTTAGATACAAGCCAAGAAAATGGTGAGACAGTTATACCAGCTCCCAGAGCAAGTGGAGGGAAAAGAGAGCAGCAGTGAGGCAAACACCCCACAGCTACTCCCACACCACAATGGCTGAGGATGGATGGTGAGCTCCTCTAGGGCCTGGGGGCCAGATGGGCAGGGTAAAGATGTCAGCTGTAGACAGAGATGGGTAGGAATGCTGCTGAAGCAGAACGTTCAGCAAGTCACTTCCTCAAGGAAGCAGAAGCCCACAATGCCAGCTCCTCTTGCTTTTTAAGGTAAAGTGCAAACCTGATTGCTAGGTGAAATTTTCTCAATTCTCAAATCACCTAGTAACTAATTCAGTGCTTGAAATCATGACACAGACCAAGAAATTATATATCTGTAGGTCTTCCAGAAGCAACAGAAGAAATCAGTAGGTCATCAAAACAGCTCTGCAAGATCTACCCCATTGATCTAGCTCACCAAACTGTGTTAATGAGGGGTGCGTGCTTCCATGCTGCCACAGGCTAAGCACATATGCACAGGAATAATACAGGCAACAGGGAAGGCATGGAGGTGAGCTCACCCTCCAGAGCAGGCTTGGGATACACTATGGGGCCATTTCTCTAGATTTCAGCCCATGTCTGCAACTGCTATAGACTGAATGCCTACTGTACCCATTGGAGACCAGACATGCAGAACATGGCCTTCTACCAAATCTTCACAAACATTCTTTTCTAACCCCAGCACTTGGGAGGCTGAGACAGGAGGACTGCTGTGAGTTTGAGGTCAGCCTGAACTGTATAGTGAAACCCTATCTAAAAAGAAAAATGTTCTTCTCAAGGAGATGGTGGGATCTTCCTTTTAGAGATCAGAACACTGAGGCACAGAGCTGCATTAACTTGTCCATGGTCATACTAACTAATTTCAGAGCTAGAATCTGAACATAGGTCTGGCCAATTTCCAAGCCCAGCTACTCTACTGTCATTCATCATCTCTCTGTTGACACAGAGGAGTTTGGTTCCATGAGGAGGACAGGAAAAATGAAATTGGCAGGTGACAGATACTCTGTCTTTTTAGGAGCATTGAGTTTAGTGCAACGCAAACTGCAAAGATGAGATGAAGTAGGGAGGACAAAGGGAAGTAGGGATGAAGTAGGGAGATTATTTTTAAGTTCTACTTGGGAACATTATTTACCCTGGATAGTCTCTGGAGTTTTTCCATAAGGAGGAAAATAAAAATAAAATCAGAGTCAAGTCAGGAACCACTGTTGCTCTAGTGAAAATGTGTCCCAACTTGGGGTCCTCATCTGCAAGACAAGAGTGGAAGCTGTTGTCGCCCATTTATCCAGCCAGTGTTCTGCAGCACAGAGGTGAGCAGAGCAACAGACAAACCACGCAAGTGTTTTCCTCCATTTGCCATTCCCTCTTGCAGTAGATTGGAACTGCAAGAGTAGTTCTGGCCAGTAGATGGTGAGCATGGGTCTGTTCCAGGGGAGGGTGACCCAGGGCTGGTGTCTCTCTCTGCAGAGCTTGCTGTGGAGATGGGGATTTTACTTCTCCTCCTCCTCTTCTCTCAAAGCTCACTCAAAACGTGTTCCACCCATTTCCCTTTAACCTCTGTGACCTGTGATGGCAGAAATAGGACTGTTGACGTGTGTACAGATGGGGCCCATGAATCACAGAGCTGCCTAGTTGCTAAGAACTAAACCCAGCTCCTACACTTCAGAGACCTTGACAACAAAGCGGGCTTCCGAGGTTTTCAAAGGGTTCCCCAGCAATGCCTCCACCTACAGGTGAATATCCCAAGGCCCTAGGAGTTGGCAAAACGTGGTCCATGGGCCAACTCCAGCTGTGTGTCTGTCTGTCTTCTTAGCCACAATCTTATTAGAAAACAGCCACTCCTATTCATTTTGTATTATCTTTTGCTGTTTTCATGTTATAACAGAATTCAGTTGCAACTGAGACCATATGGCCTGCAAAGCTGGAAATCTTTATTCCCTTGGAAGAGTTTGGTGCCCTTGTCCTGGGGTGGCAAAGGGTCAGGATAGAAAGATATTGGACTGGTGCATAAGCCACCTGCTGATCACAGGCAGCTGAACAAGAGTGTACTCAAGAAACAGACTGAGCGTACAGGATTTAACCAACTCTATGCACAGCTATTCACACGGAGAACAGAACTAGGTGGAAAACCCCACCCACTCCATACCAGTTATTTGGACCCTAGATAGGGCCAGTGCACAGATATCGGTGACTCTGACTGGTGGCAAAGATGCTCTTTTCCTTATTATAATTAGCAGTCTATGTCTAAAAAGAGCCTGCTTAGTGGCAGGTTTGGTGCTAAACGTTCTGATATGAGAGATGAAACCTGGGCTGGGAGTCGGGTCACCTGCCCTTGACTGAGGCCTGGCTGTATTACCCACCTCCTCAACCTGTAGCCTTTCAAAATTCTTTCTGCTGTAACCTCTCTAAAAGAAAGATAATAACGGCAGTTGTGGTGCTGGACACAAAGGAAGCACTTGGATTGTGTGAGCCATTATCATAGTTATCATCAGGCTACCTAATCCTCACAGTAACCTGAGGGCTCAGTATGGCAGTAATCATTGCCAGGGGACAAGTGTACAAGATGTGGCCTGCATTCTTCAGATCCTAGCTTTGCCAAACACATAAATGCAGAACTGAGTGACTTTTAGAAGGTAGTAAAATGTGTGCTGCATTAGGGACAAGTCCTCAGGTATGAAAAGGTTCCAGCTGGACCAGGTAAACTGGTTGGTAAGGATGTGTAGTTAGGATAACCACCTCCTTTGCTAAGTTTTCCACACTCCATTTGCTGACCAGAGTCAGTTCTAAGCTATCTTTTCTTAAGCCTTTGATGTGCTACCTGTGCTGAGCACAAGATTCCAAGAAATTCCCTCTAGATAAGATGTCACAGTCCCTGGTGATTATTTTTTTCTCTCATTTCTTTCTCTTTGCAGTAATCAAATAGATAATGGCCTTTTCAACCCCAATTCTATTGCCTCCATGTCACTTTAGATATCTTTAATTTACTTTTTGGCATTGCTTGGGATGGAACTCAGGACTTCACACATGCTAGGCCACTAAATTATATTCACAGCTCCACTAGATACCTTTATGAAGCTTTGATTATCAGAATTTACAACAGATAACTTCTTCTTTCTATCTTTTGCCTGCCCAACACTTCCTCCACCCATGGTTCCAGTAGAAGCCCTGTACGAATCCTTTTAAATTTCTCTCCCTATTTTCAGTCTCTGCCGCTGGAGGAAAGCAAATGCCCCAGACAGGGGCAAGCACAGAGTCAGGCCCAGTACCTCTACCACAGCAGTGAGCCCAACAACAGGCACTTGGACTGCCCAATAATGGGCACATAGAGTATAAACTCTGAAGAACTGCAAAACATCTTTAAAAGAAATTAAAGAAATAAATGGCAAAAATCTCACTTGTGTGGATGGAAAAAAATTAATATTAATACTACCCAAATTCATTTGCAGCTTTAATATAATTCCTTACCAAAATTCCAGTCACTTTTTATTATTTTGGTAGAACAGAAAGGCTGGTTCTAAAATTCATATGGAAAATTGAAGGGACCCACAGTACACAAACTACTCTGAAGAATGAAGTTGCAGGACTCACACTTCCCAATTCTTTTTTTTTAATTTTAAAAATTAAAATAACTGACAAAACAGCAATGAAGACAAAATCAAAACAACAGAAAAACAACAAAAACAATATATAACCTCAAAACAAAATTTTAGAAATTAACAATGGTTGCTATATTATATACTGTTATTATCAATAAAGTTGTTCAGTCCACCAGACATAATGTAAGATTTATCAAACAATCAAAGACAGTAACAAGTAATAAAAAAAAAATGGAAATGACGCAGAGCTTCACAATACAAGATGGTAGGAGTTCAACAATGGTTCTTAAGAACCATTGTTGGTTCTTTAGAACTATAAGAACCATTGTTGAACTCCTACCATTTCTAAATCTGCAAAGTCACAGTAATCAAGATAGTATAGAACGGGTAAAAGGATAAATGTTTAGATCCATGAAAAAGAACTAGAAGTCTAGAAATAAACTCTCACATTTATGGACAACAGTTTTGTTTTATTTTCTTACATAAAGTTGCTAATGATGGGTGCCTCAGTGGGGGAAAGAATGTTATTTTCAGCAAATGGTGATGGGACAAGTATATTTCCATATGCAAAATAATGAAGCTAAGATGTCTTTCTCATTCCACACACAAAAGTACATCCAAATGATTCACAGAACCAATGCAAGGGCTAAACCATAAAACTACTAGATGTACCCAATAATAAATCTCTGTAACTCTAACTCTGGGTTTGTCAAAACTTCCTTATATATGACATCAAAAAACACAAGCAACAGAAAGAAAAATGATGTATCAGAAGTCATCAATATTAAAAAGTTTTGTCCTATAAAGTACATTGTCAAGAAAGTGAAAAGATAACTCAAAGAGAAAATACTTGCAAATCATCTGACAAGGGACTTATATCTAGGGCATTTAAAACTATTATTATAATTGAACAATTTTAAAAACCAAATACAGTGTAATCCAATTTAAAAACAGGCAAAGGATCTCAGCAAAAATTTTCTCCAAGAAGATGTACAAATAGCCAGTGAGCACATGAAAAAGTATTCAATGTCATTAGTCATTAGGGAGGCACAAATCAATACAAGACAACATCACACCCACTATTGTGGCTATAATTAGGATGATAGTTAATAATAACCACTGGTAAGAATGTAGAGAAATTATACATGCACACATAATCATATGGTACTGAAATGAAGTCAGTTTAGAAAACAGTTTGACAGTTCTTCAAAATGCTAAACATTGTAGTATAAACTATAGTCTGAAAACGTGTGTTCCCCCAAATTTATATGTTGAAATCTTAACCCCAAAGGTGATGGCATCAGGAAGCAGGGTCTTAGGCCAGGGATATAGCTTAGCGTTACAGCACCTGCTTGGCAAACATAAGGTTGTGAGTTTGATTTCTGGTACCAAGAAAAGAAAAAGGAAGCCAGGTCTTGGGAAGGTGATTAAGTCACAAGGGTGAAGCCTTCATGGGTGGGATTAAGTGCTCTTACAGAAAAGAGGCCTCAGAAAGCTAGCTCCTTTCACAACATAGGGACACAGACAGAAGGCATCATTTATGAACCAGGAAACAGAATCTCACCAAGTATCAAATCTGCTGGCAACTTACCTTGGATTTCCTACCCTCCAGAAGTGTGAAGTAAAAATTTCTATTATTTATAAGCTACCAGCCTATGGTATTTTGTTATACAACCCTGAATGGACTAATACATGATATAACCTAGCAGTTCCACTCCTAGACAGAACAGCATATAATGAAATGAAAGAATAAAATGAAATAACAAAGAAAGGAGAACATACATATGCCCCAAAACATTCATAACAGGATTATTCATAAAAAGCAAAATATGGAAACAACCCAGTTGTTCCATATCAACTAATGAACAGATGGGCAAAATATTGTATACCTATACAATGAGCTATTATCTGACAAAAAACAGGAACAAAATTCTGATAAATGCTGCAACACAGATAAACCCTGAAAATGTTATTCTTCTATGAATCACAATAGAATACATAGTGTATGATTCCATTTACAGGAAATTTTCAGAATAGGTAAATATAGATACAAATAGATTAGTGGTTCCCTAGTGCTGGGCATTGAGGAGAAATGGGGCGTTCTGATGGGTACATGGTTTCTTCTGTAGGGTGATATAGATGTTCTTGAATTGATGGTGGTGAAGGCATACAATTCTGTGTATATAGTAAGAACTACTGATTTGTACACCTCAGATGGTTAACTTGCATGATATGTGAACAGCCACCCATAGAGCTGTTAAGAAGAAAAGAGTTTAGAAAAAGAAAGAACAGGTAAACAACCCCAAGAGGCCAGTGACATCCAATCTCAGGATTTTCTGGACCTCCTAGAAAGAGAGGCTCCTTTCTGCTGAGCCTGCTATTCATTTTGGGGATGAAACTAGCATAGTAGAAAGAGGAGAGAGGGAGAGAGAAAGGGGAAGGGAAAGGTCAAGTCCTGATATGATCGTTGGAGCCCTGGAGCCTCAACTACACCATTTTTGCTCTTCAGTCATGTATACCAAACCCTTTCCTGTCTCTGCCAATCTGAAATGACGTCCACTCAGTTCCTTACTGAAGTTCGGATTCTTCCTATGCATCCTCCACTCACTGCATGGTCACGGGCACTCCTCCTCTGGACTGCCATTTGGAAACCCCCTCCTGGCTCCAATGCCCTGACTGCCCAGTGGGTGGACTTGCCCAAGATGTCTCCTTCTCCTCCTCATCCTCCTGCTCACAGTGGCCTCCCAGCAACCACACGGAGCCTCCTGCCAGCCCTAGATACTCTCCCACCTGGGCCGCACCTGGGGCACAGCTCTGTAACTCAGCTGCTTAAAAATAAACATGATCTGTGCTATTTCCAATATGTTCTTCGCAATGATTAATTATTTATCTAACATCTGCTTCACAAAAAAGAAACTCAGCGAGAAAGAAACAGGGAGAAGAGACTGGGAAGAGAATGGCAACTCACAACAGTAGCGGCGGGGAGGAGACCGAGCAGGGCAAGGAGCAAGGGTGGATGGGAGCCAGATGACCCTGGGCTCTCAGGAGGGGACACTGGCTGGGTCCTACATGGGACCCTGGTGAATTCCATCAGCCCCTTTTTTAGAACGAGGTTTTAAATTTATGAAGCAAGGGACATAGGATTAGAGAGAAAAGCACTTGTACTTAAATACAGTTACTACCAAAACTGTGATACAGCAATACAAGAGCTTCTTTTTTGATGCATTAACTAACTAACAAGATCTAGCATCAGGTCTAATCATTACAGAAATTTCAAAGTCGTTGTGCAATTTAGCCATATTTGGAGACATGTACAGCAACTGTAATGTGATATGAAAAGAATATGTTATTGATTCTATACTGCTATTAAAGTCACCTACATTCCACATTTGAAGTTCATGGTTTCGGCAGAGGGTTGTGAAGATACAAGTATAATTCTTTTTTACTAGTCACCTGGATTTTATCTTTAGACCTCAGGATATAAAGCCTTGGATTAGACAATCAGGCTGAGCCCCTGAACAGGCTGCTATGAGCCTCAGTTTTCCCATCTGTAAGACAGGGCCAGGATTAGTACCCTGCCCATTATAGGGAGCTGATGAGAGTGGGGAGGAGTGTGTGGCCTTAAAATGATACTTTGACCAGGAGGCCCAGGTACTCCTGCATACTACCTTGGCTTGGCTACCACCACCACTTGCAGTTTCCAAGCAGTTTCTGCAGGATAGGCATACTCCAAGCCAGTCACCTACATGACCTCACTTAGTTCCTGAATGATGTCAGGAGGCAAATGCCATTGCCTTTACATGTGAGGACACCAAAGCACAGCAAGGTCACATGCAGGTCTACACTGGTGTCAGGTTTCAGCCACATACACTAACCCCAGAGCCCATGCCCTCTGCTACCGCTTCTACCTCCAGAGTTCCAAGGGAGGTAAATGAAAAGTGAAGGAGAGTCAGACTTTAAGCTGCAACTTTGGTTTTGAAAGCTTACCTGTCTGTACGGAACATGTCATTTGCCAACCTCAGGGGATGTCCCGCATCTGAACACATAGCAGACCCTAACTTTTCACCGAGAAGTAGTATCTTTCCATTGTACTAATAGGAAAGGCCCTATCAATGAGGTAGAGCAACATCTGGACCCAACAGCTCGTGTGGAGCTGATGCAAGCTTGCACCTGCCCTTTGCTGGCACTGGCCAGAAAACTGTTTCCTTCTGGCTTCCCAGCTAACTACAAGATATCCTCCATATCCCAGCTTAAGAGTCCTTGTCCAGGCCCTATGACTAACTCAGGTCCTCTCTACTACAGCTCTACACTTCATTTCTGCCCAGCAATCCAGCACCATGCTAAAACACATTTACTTATTTAATGTCCTGTCTCTCCTGGACTGAATGTTCTACAAGGGCAGGGACCACATCTGTCTTTTGACCACTGTCTTAAATACAATGGTTAAATAAATAGCACACAGAAGGAGAGGACACAGGAGGAGACTCAGCCCTGTCTGGTTAAGAGCAGCTTCCTATTTCTGCCTGAAGGGAAAATGGGACACAGACATATCCCAATGTGTTAACTGAACACACAGTGACTCTGTGCACAAGAGGTGTGGCCCTGAGCCCAACAATCTAACAACTGAGCAGTAACCTTCCTCCTTGCAAGACAAGGTGAGCTGGCCAGGGAAGAGATGGAAAGAGTCCAATAAGAAAGTGGCCAAAACAATGGCATGGATCAGTGCTTCTCAAATCTCCTGTGCACATCTCTCAGGGAGCTCATCTGCTTGAGGCTCTGATTCCAGGGTCCAGATGGGCCTGGGATCCTGCAGGTTGAACAAGCTCTCTGGTGAGGCTGAAGCTGCTGGTCCATGGGCCACCATAAATGGCAAGAACTTCAGAAAGAATACATATGAGGCAGTTTTAAAATCAGTCTTGGAGGGCCTAGTTAGTGTCTTTCATCTCAAACCACAACTTAGCTGACCCTGACCATGTGCCACCATGTTTGTTGTTCCTCTGCATAACAGCACTGGAATGAGTGCAGATGAACCTACTGAGGCTCCAAAGGAGAAGTGGACTCATATCAGAAGTCCTAGTGTTGGCTCTTTGAATGTCCACTTCACTGTTCAATTTTCAGAAAGGTACTTCCTTTTCTGCATGGTCTTGTGACTGGGCTGCAGACCAGCTATATGTGTTAAGAGCCTTTCAAAAAGAGTAGAACTAGGCTTTGTTCCAGAGATTTTTATTCCACTGGATCTGGGGTGTGGTTTGATCACTGGATCTGTTTAAACCCCAGTGACACAGGTACACATCCAGGGTGGGAAACTCAGAGGTGGTCTCTGAGGAGGCACTGTCCTTGATGCTGATGAGTGGCATGCAGTGAGATCTAAATAGCAATATTTATAAAAAATCCAGGGGAGATAGTCATTTATTATGGTATTTTGTCTGAGAATCTGGAAAAGATGCAGCCATCTCTCGCTCTCTTTGAATGTTGGCATTATCAGCACATCCATTAGTTACCCAGAGCTAACAGTGAAGCTAAACCCATCAGAAAAGGCAAAACTAGTATGTTCAATTATTTCCAGAAGCATGCTACCACTGTAGTATCTGCAACAGTTCACAAAGCAATGGGACAAGGACATAATTTAAAACTCTCCAGACTAGCCCAAGCATTAATAGTGTTACTGAGAGAAAGGTCCCACATAGCAAAAATTATAGTTTATTTTTTGGTCCAGTTTGAAACATGCCTGTGAAAAACCCTAGCTTGTGCTTTCTGCTGGGATTTCCTGCTGTGGGATAAAGGAATGAACAGAGGACAAAGTAGGAAGATAAAAGGTAGAAATGAGGATTAAGCAGGATGCCAGGTCTGTTTGGCTGGCTCACCTTTCCAGTTCTCCCAAAAGATTTATGCACCTGTCCAAAATGAGATATAGATCCATTACCAACATACAGAGCCACTTCTGATACCCAGCAGCAGAAGGTCAAGTCCAAATGAGAGCTCACTGCTAGCGTCTACTCCCTGCTACCTCTCAATTTTTACCCTTGTCTTTCAGAGGGAGCTGAATAATTTCACTCTAGTTGACAACAGTGGACATAAAGAATTTTTATCTGTAAGGCTAAGAAATTCTATTTTGCACTAGTCACTCTCCACCACACCTCTAGATTAAATCCCCTGTAGCTATTTTATGTCATTCAGAAATTATTAGGGATCATCTACATGTTTTTAATATGTAATTATATGTCCCCTCTGAATTGTCTTTGTGAACATGGACATTGACTATTTAGTTCTCTGCTATAGTCTCTGTGGTTTGTACATCGTAGATACTCAAGAAAGAATTGTTGAGTGACAGAATGAATGATATCGCTCATTATGTCTGAAGCCTTCTGTGCATTTCCCTGGCAAGCTCTCCAGGCAAGCATTTTAAAAAAATAAAAATAAAAAAAGCAAACTCATTTAAAATGCCATGTTACTTTGGTTTGTTTGTTTTATTTTTTTGTTTTGATGATTAAAGTCCAAACTCAGCTCTGTGTATAAGGTGACGGGCTCTGCCTGGCTCTTCTGCCTCACCTGCTTTGTGTATCCACTGCTTGGACCCATGCTGTGTGCTCAGCAAGTGTCAGGGGCCTGAGGAGGCAGAGCTGTTCTAGGAGTGCTGCTTTCAGAAGAGCAGTTTCCTCTCTCTGGAACTTTCCTGCCCCACTGTACAGCTGCACCCTCAAGACTCAGTGCAGGCAGCACCTCTGTCTGCTGATGCCCATCCTTCCCTTTGCCCCTGTTGTTCACTATCCATGCCCTTCCTCCTGGTGACAGTGCTAATCCCCCCCCCACAATCAACTTTCTCTCGCTCTAGGACCTCCCCCCCCAGCATGGCGCACATGACTTGGTCAGTCATAGTCACTGTAACTGTCCTAGGACAGGCACTGGACTCAGGCTGGGCCAATGTGGGTAGGCACAGAGACTGAAACGTATTCCTTCTGCCTGAGGGGTTCAGCTGATAGAAATCCTAGAAGTAGAGGTCACCTCTATCATGAAAATCTTCCTGAAAACAAAGTGAACTTAGAGAAAAGCAGACAGAAAAATAAGCCAGCACACAAACAAGCAAGAGTCAGTGAGAAAAAAGAAACAGACTGGCCAATCCACACACGTCTGATAACATCACTGAGCTCCCAGACCCAGCCATTCCTGACATCAGAACGTAAACCTCATAGGTACACAAGGCAATATATTCTCTTTTTAAATTCAAGAATTTGATTTGGGGTCTCTTGCAGTGGAAAGTATCTTAGGTGATACACTTTACCCTATGCACATACATCCAGATTTAACCTTCCCCACAGCACTTACTGGGGGCTCGGTTGGTTGTGAACTTCCTTAGGAAGAACTATGTCTTATTCAGCTCAGTAGCCACAAGACTGATGCATCATAGATACCCATTAAATATCTGAGAAATGAAAGAATGATTTCTCTTTATCTTACTTAAAGAGTCTTTCCACTGAGAAGTCTTAGCTGTTGCAAGGTGAGCACACCCAGATGCTCGCTTTTCAGTATCTCTGGTGCCAGAGATCCTGGAATTAACAGGAAGGGACAGAGCCAAGCTGTTGACAAAGAACAAGACCCTGAGTCTCACTACTGCTGTGCTATCTGCTCATCTGGACTGAATTCAGGGCCCTTGGCAAGCTTGCACAAGGGAAGGCAAACTAACCCCCTCCGCCCCTGCCAGCCTAAACCTATCAGGTCTTCAAGTTCATGTTTTCCCCTTGCCTGGAGTACTCACATATTTTCTGGCTACTTAACGCTTCAAAGCTCAGATGAAAAAACCACCTCCTCAAGAAATTCTGCCCTAAACTCCCCACAGTGACAATTCAAACTTCATCAGGGGCTGACAAGTAAGAGAGGCAGCACAATCTGGGGAGCAGACCCTCTAGGGAGCAGAACAGCTGCCACAAGAAAGTGTGCAGTGAGCAGGAAGAGCAGGCCCCTGGCTCAGAGCTGTGTGCTCCATCGTCACCACCAGCACCGAGGGACACAGACCACATCTCAAGAGCATGTCTCGCCAGCTGAGATGTTCTGCACGAGGGCTTTGTGCATAGCACAGTTATAGGACCTGCATACTGCAGAGTGCAGTCACCTATCGTGAGTCTGACTTTTCTGCAAAACCCATCCCTGCCAGGTCAGACTCCACATCTGCATTTTTCCTAATTCCCCTCAGTCTGCAAGGACTCTGCAATGACTCAACCCTGCCCTACCAACAACAAACACTCTTTCATGGGTCTCCCTGAAGTACTAGCTCCACCAAGCCACCCACCACTTGACAGTGACAGCTCTAAAACACAAAGTGGATCTGGTTACCTTCCTGTTTACAATATTTTAGTGGCTCTCTCTCCCAGTACATACATATATATATATATACATATATATATATATATATATATATATATATATAATGTTTAAACAAACGAATAGCTGTACAAACCCTGCTACTGCTACAAAGGGAACAAATAGGGAGATAAAGGAAAGTGCACAGGAAGATTACTTATTCTAAACAGTTGGGGAAGTGTTTTCTGAGAAGGTAAAACTCAAACCCTGAGACTTGGCAGATGAGAAGGACTCAGTCAGGGGAAGGGTGAGGAACAAAGTTTTCTAAGAAAAATGGCATGTGCGAAGGATCCAAGCCAAGAAAAGAGTTGAGGTTCAAGATTTAAGGGGAAGACATGCACTGTCCTATGAGGTGTGGGTGATAATCCCTTGGCCACCAAGGTGCTTAGATTAAATGACAGCATGCAAAGTCCTTACCACTGTGTCTGGCATGTACTTAGTACTCAATACCTAGCCACTATTCTTATTAAGATGGTACCACTGATGTGAAGAAAGGCTTATTTATTTCTTGCTAATAGGAACAAGGCTGCCTAGTTCATAAGGGAGAACTAAAAGCCAGTATCAAAGGCTCTTTTGTGGCACAAAACAACTCCATTTTTCACCAGCTTATGGGGATCAGGCACTTAACTCGAAAAAGCTTCAAAACTCATTATAAAAAAGAACTTTATTTTTCCTCAGAAGGCAAAAGCACTGAGAACTTAAAGTGATGAGAATGTTCCAAGAGGCTGGCTAACCGGGACATACTTGTGAAACAGCAGAGATTGGCTCCCCAAAGAAGCACCTGAAATTGTCCCCTATACTTCCAGGACACTCAGTTTTCTGGATCCCATTTTGAAGAGAGGAGCTGGGGAGCAGATTTACTCTGGGTTTACTCTCTAATGCCACATTGAAGAATGCAATTTTGGGTCCAATGTTCCTTCTTACAAACCACAAATTTAGCTTCAGCTGATAGGAGACATCATGTGGTCTCTGTGTAAAGTTTCATGAGAAGTTGCTGCTCTCCAAGAAAATCAGTCCAGTGAGGGAAGCAGAGATGTACACACAATGTGTACTACAGCACTATGGGGGCTTGCAGGGAAACGGGGGTGGTGACAGGTGGCGCAATAAGAAAGGGAGGTAACAAATTCCATTGTGGAAGGATCCTGAGCTGCAGCTTCAACCAGGAGATAAGAATTAGTTATGTTTTTGTGAAGGAACATAAAGACAAAAGGTGATATCCAGAAAACATAAAGAGACCCTAGAAACTAGTAAGAAAAATACTCCAGTAGAAAAGTGACCAAAAGACATACAAAGACAAGAAAGGAAAAAGGAAATCTGAATGGCTAAAATCATGAACAGATCATCAACCTTATCAGTAACTGGGGGAATTAAAAACATGGTTAGATACTACTCTGTACCTGCTGTACTGGCAGAAAACACATATACCTTAAGTCTAATGATGTCAAGTGTTACTGAAGATGTGACAGTGAGAATTCTTGTCCACCTGGTGGGAAGTGAACAACTGGTACCTCCACCTGAGAGATCAATTTGCTAAAAGCTAGGAAGTTGAAGACAAGCATGCCCCATAAGCCAGCAACCTCTTCAGACACAGCCTAGAGACACTAGCTCTCAAATGTGTAAGACATATGTGCCCAAGCATGGGCACTAAAATACTGGCTAAATAGGAAAATCTGTGTACAACCTGTCCATCAATGAGGGAATAAATAAACCCAACACTGGGCAGTCATACAACAGAATATGGATCTGTGTCTCCATTAAAGTAATTAGAGCACCATGTATCTGAATGAATAAGGCTCAAAAAATGCAATATTGGTGAATAACAGCATATATAAATAATGATATTATTGAGGAATAATAAAAAGAAAACTCATGGGCATATTTAATACAAGTACAAAGTCATGATCAGAAAAGATGAAGTGCAAGTACACAGCGGTTCCTTCTGGAAGAAGGGTACGTACAATGAGAATTCAGCTATGTTTTACAATGCTTAATTTCTAAACATTAATATGCATTATATCCAAATAGTGCTATTTTCTTGTTTTTTATGTTTTCCTGTGGACTCTGGAGCACACTAGGAATATTTTAATAATATTTTAAGAATTTAGAAGGAAATATGACAAAGTATGAGCAGCTGTTAATTCTAGGTGGGGGGAAACAGGTGCTTGTCTTCTTATTCTGTGAATTCTTTTCCTTTCCTTAAAGACACTGTTACCATGTGACCACTCTGGGGAACTCTCTGGCAGTGTCTACTACAGTGGATCACAGTGCACCTTATGACAAGCAATTCCATTCCTCTACATACCCACCGAAATCAGGGCTTATATCCAGCAGAAGACATATACAAGAATTTAAGTACAGACCAGTTTGTAATAAAGCCAAACCACATGATATACAAACACCCACCAAAAGGTACTGAAATTGTAGCTACTCATTATTCGTACAATGCAATACAACAATCGACAAATGGAGCTAACAACCGTCACTTGCAAAAACACGGACACATCTCACAGATATAATTCTGCCAGACATAAAGGATTACATGCTCTATGTTTCTCTTTCTGTGAGGCCTTAAAACAGGCAAAGGACTCTGCAGCATTAGAAATCAGGACAGTGGCCCCAGTAAGAGAGAGTAACAAGAACAGGCTGTAGATCAGTGGCCCAGGTCTGCACCTAGTTCTGTTTGTATGGGTGTGTTTATTATATGAAAACCCACCAACTACATCTTAACATTGGAGTCATGTTATACTTCATTTTAAAACATAAAAATAACAACAAAACCCCCACAACCATTAAGATAAGGTGAGGAATAAAGAGGCAGAAGATGAGAAGGGAAAAAGGAAAAAAAAAATCAAATGTGTATGTCAGAACCATCACAAATTACAAAATAATGGAAACTGAATTGGTGAGGCTTCCCTGTGACCTATTTTCAAAGCCAGTATTTGAGAGAATATTCAAGATATTCCAGATGCTGTGTTAAACAGCTAGGGTCTCACTGGATCTTCACAAGGATCTGTGCCATTGGCACCTGCATTTCCATGTGACAGCTGAGGGTCAAGAGGGTGGGTGACTTGCCTGAAGTCAGCCAGTCAGTATGTGCCAGGGGCAGGAGCTGAACCAAGGTCATTAAGTCTCTATGGTCCAAACTCACAGCTTCTGCATATTGTGGCTTCTAAAAATGCATATGGCCCATGAGAAAAACTGCATAGAAGGACAGGAGGATTTTGACTGCAAGCCCCAGAAAGGTGGTATCACGGAAATAATTAAAATGGCAACAATCTGAGAAACTGAAAATATTTTTTCCAGCATGCTAAAAATGTACAAAGACTGCAATACCCAGCTCTCAAATATTAATCGGAGCACTGGAGGGAAAGGTAGTAATTATTCTCAATTACTCAAGAAGACAGCAAGAGCTGAGAAGTACCCTTCTACATTGGGATTTTAATCAGCTGTCCAAAAATGTGAGGAAAAGCAGCAGATATATCACAGGTTAAGTATGTTGAGAAGGCTTGTAGAGCTAGAGGGAGAGATTAAATAATGATATACAAGCAATCTAAAGCCCCAGAAATATTGTGGACAACATTTAACACCCAGCAGAGAGTCAATTGTCTTATGATTCATGTCAATTACAAAACCAATAGGTTGGACACAGAAATAAGGTGCTCAAACTCAGCCCAAAATGAGTGAGATGGAAAGAAATGGCCAATCCTGGCTGCCCAATTGGGAAGGCTAGCCTAGAGGTGTCAAACAACCCCTCTGTCACCAGGCAAGCAAATACTCTACACAGACTGATGAACCTCCTGCAGATTCAGTCACATCAGTATCCAGAGGGCAACGTGGACAGTGCCACCAGAGAACCACGCTTCTTTTCCTATGAATAATTATCCACAACACGCCCCTGTAAGACAAGCTGACAATAATGGTGCCACACACCACTTCCTACTCAGTTTGAAATCACTTGTTGACCAAAGAGGGTGCTCAGCATCTCTATGCCCAGGCACTCTGGCAAGTTCAACAAGATAAAGACTCAGCAAGGCCAAGTTCTATCCTCCAATTCCATTGTGTGCTGGGGAGGGAGAACTGTAAGACAGGCATCCAGGATGGAATACAAACAAAGGAGCTTTACGGGGGAGGAGCTCACACTTTGAGTTCTGGGACAGCTTTCTGGAGAAGGTGTTAAGGTCACCATGGATAGTGGGATCTGCAAAGTCTATGACTCAAGACAACCAGGACAGTTCCCTTGGACCCAACCTCCCTATCTGCAAACACATCTCTAGTTGCTGGCTCTAAATCATTTCTTTATAAATGATTGTGATTTTTATTGAATTTTAATTTGATAGTCCCAAGAAGCCCTAACTTATTACATATGTATATATATATACATATTCCAAGTCTGAGCTCATCCATGTCTCTCTCCTGAGATGATTTTTCTGGCAAGATGACTTCAGCAACTGCTCTTCTGGAAAATATCTTAAGAGGCTTTTACTGTATTAAAGAGAAACACAAATATGCAATGTATAACAAACCCAACTCCTCCTTTCTTCTTACTTAATATATTAAGTACCAGGACTATTTACACAGAGGTTGGCAGAGGATCAAGTGAACACAAGCTTGAGTTTATGGTTTTATTTGGTTGCAGCTTCTTTTTCTGCCCAGTTTCTCTCTGGAAAACGTGCCACTCTGGGGATAGTGTCAGTTCTGGCTCCTCCACACCAAGAAGGGTTGATAACCATCTCTTTGGGACTGCCTTCACATGAGGGAGCTTCTGCAGCTCTGCACAGAAACCTATATTTATTTATTTATTTATTTATTTATTTGCGGTACTGGGGATCAAACTCAGGACCCTGCACTTGCTAGGCAAGCGCTTATTCCACTGAGCTATATCCCCAGCCCTTTTTTTTATTTATTTATTTATTTATTTATTTATTTATTTATTTATTTATTTATTTATTTCACAGAAACCTATAGTAACTGACTTTGCATGTCACCAGCTCCCAGGTTTGGGTAAGGATGTAAGGGCTTCTCCACTAAGAGGCATATGGGCACAGTGACCTTAGCAGAGTCTGGCTTAATTCTGGGCACTGGCACTTATGAACCCTTGGGCCTTGGGCCATGAGCAGGATTCTTACTGCCCCTGAATTCTGGTTTCCTCATTTAACAAAACATTTGTGGGGAACTTGACAAAGACTGCATGATGAGTAAGTGAATACAGATCACAAGCCTGGCACCAGATGGCTGGTTCCACTCTACACAGAAATACAGGGTGAAAGGCTTTTGGAGGAACCACTCATGTAAGGCTCATCTACCACATGGGCTCAGGGGCTTTGCACCACCAAAAACAAGAATGCATTTATGTGTCTGCTGGCAGCACCTCACCACTAGCCCCTGAACCTGTTCATCTAACAAAGAGAAACATGGCACTTACCATGTGCCAGACACTGTTCCAAACACTTTACAAATACCGCTGCCTTTGAGCTCCACAGAAACAACAGAAATGCCATGACTATCTCTGTTATACCAAAGAGGAAAGAGGCACAGGAGTATCAAATAATTTGCCCCAAGCCTCACAGCTAGCAAAGCCATTGGAATCTGTCCCCACTCCCTCTTACTCTCTGACTCTCAGTATCTTTTATAGCTTCTGATTTATACAGTTGGCAAAGTCCCATTGAATAAATACGTTCATAAATGAGTGCGTGAATGAGTAAGTGTCTCCCCACATGCCTAGGATGACTAGGAGAGTTTCCATGAGTCTGGGGAGAGACCATTACAACTCACGCATGTCCCAAGAGACAGTGGGACTAGGGTGGGGTGACTCAGCAGGATTAAGGTGACTGACCTACTGCCTGCTCTCCACAGCACCAAGGTGGAGGAGCGGCTGTATGGAGTCAATGTTGACCAGCTGCATGGGGCTGACTACCTCATGCTCATCCTCTCATCAAGGCCCTCTGCAGCCATCAGCTGAGAGGCTGTACTTCTGAAGGCTGAAGGCTGGAACTCTACACTGTCTGCCTGCGCAGACGTCAACCTTGACACTGTCTAGCCAGATGGCCTTGTATAAATCACCTCCCTTCCCCGTGCTTTGTTTTTTCATCTGTAAAGCAGAATAACAGTAATAGCTCTACCCAAGGCAGGGAAGGAGAGGTAAGCAGTAGGCAGAATGATGCCTTTCCCCAAAAGATGTCCTTGCCCTAATTGCTGAAGCCTATGAAGATGTTATCTCTCCTGGCATGCGGCTTTTGCACACTGATTCTTTAATTCCAGATTTGGCAATGGCCTGAATTACCTGAATGGGCCCAATCAAATCACACTCATGAGAAGCAGAGCATGCTCCTTGCTGTGGCTGAGGGAAGTGTGATTACAGAAAATGGCAGGAAAAAATTACAGTGAAGATGAAGGTAGGGTCACAAGTCAAAGAATGCAGGCAACCTCTAGATAAGGAAAGACAGGGATTCTCCTCCAGGGCCTCCACAGGAAATAAAAGTCTCACCCACACACGATCTTAATTATCTGATGAGTCCTGTGTGGGACTCTGATCTCCTGAGCTGTAAGATAATAAACCTGTGTCGCTGTAACTGCTGGTTTGTGGCTGTCGCTTTGGTAGTCACAGGGATCTGATGCAGCATAGATGGAAGACGTGCACACTCATGAACTGCTTTTCCTCTAGCTCACTCTTGTCAGGAGTGCTGTTAGCCTGGCATTTACTTCTCTAGGCAGCCAGCTCTGCTGTCCCCTTCCCTGTGGCCCTGAGCAGTAGGAAGCTCCTCCTCTAGCTATCACTTATTCTCCCTACAAAGCTACTAGGATGGAGACGGCACCTGTATTCGTCTTGGTCTGCACTACACCTGCACACACCCTGTGCTCTGGACACACTGGCTTCCGTGCAAATGTGGGTCGGCCTCATCTGGGGAGGGAGAGCTGGCTCCTATCTCCTATCTCACTCCTCCCTCAGTGGCCCTGGGGCCCAGGCCACACTTCAAACACACCTAAGAGGAGCCATAGAGGAACTTCTTCAGCTCAGTGCACACTCTCCTCTACTGCACACAGCTGCATGTGTTTTTAAAGCATAATTTCATTTAATCATTAACATGATCATGACAGGGCTGTAATTTATATGTCTTACTGCTGGGAAGCTCTGAACCACTGGTGGTACATACATGATTATCCCATCGGGTAGCCTGGGACCATCCCCTCTGGTGGTACAAGCCACCCAATCGGACAGTCATGCATTTACCACTGGTGGTTCACGCTAGTGGAAATGTGTTAATCTAGGCCATGAGTACCTTTGTGTGCCAGCTCCTCTTCTAGGGCCTGAGATAGGGCAGTGAATAGGACAGACCCAAGTCCTCTTCTCAGGCTCCCACCTAGTATAGAGATAGACCACACCTGAGTGCACAAAGAAGTCATTTCAATAAATGAAATGTGTGGGAAGAAGAGTAAGCAGAGGTAAGGGTCAGAGTGACTCAGCTGTCTGTGAGGAAAGGCCTCTCTCTGAGAACAAAAATCTGAGCCAACATTTGATGAAGCAAAGGAGTTGTCCATGTAAGTATCTTGCAAGGTCCATTCCAGACAGTGAAATAGCAGGTGTAAAGGCCTTGGGGTCAGATCAGTGCTGATCTTGGCAAAGCGGTTCAACTGTGTGGAGAAGGAGGAGTGGAGCACAGGGTAAGATAGGAAGTGCTATGGTGGTCAGTATAGTGACACACTCAGATTGATAATGTATGAACTTCACTGTAGGTACAGGGTCAAAACAGACCACAGGAAGGCAGAAGGGAAAAAGGGCAGCCATGCAGGGCCCAACCCAGAGACACCGGTGGCTTAGGCTGGGATACAGGTAGCAGATGGCCTGGGGAGTCTTTGGAAAGTAGGGACCACAGATTGCCTGTTTGGGACTGGCAGAGTTGTGCTCTTCTGTTGCCTTAGTCCTGCTCCATAGTGTGGCTCCAAGAGGCACCATCACCACCCCACATAGGGGTCATGATAGTGACCATAAAGATCCTGGTTCTCCTGCTGGGCCTGTGGCAGAAGTGCACCCTTTGCTCCTTGGCAGTAGGTGTGGTCACATAACTTGTTCCGTGGCACTGTCATATGTTACTTTTAGGAGAAGCTTTAGGAGTCACTGCTTGAATGGCCTCTTCTCCTCGCCCTTGTTGTCACCACGGGGTAACATGCATAAGATGGGTCCTCTGGCAGTCATGAGGGACATGAGACAGGAGCCAAAATTACAGCTTTGTCAGCTCAAGTCACCAAGACCTTGGAATTGTCACCTCAGCTTCTTTAAGGCTACCCTAACTGATAGAAGCCCCACATCTGTAATATTTTAAAGATAAGGAATAACTTTAGTATCCTGGCTATTTGCTGTGGCTTAACTCAGCTACAAGGAATGGCCTTGATCAATGGGGTACTGACACCCATGTCACTTGGCCTTGATGTGCACGTGAAAGCATGGAGACCTCTACAAGTGCTCTGCAGACTCTACGTGTCTACAATTAAACATGTGCATGGCATGGTATGGCAACTGGAATTCTTTGGTAAAGACAAATGCTGGGTCCACAAATCATACGATGGACTAACTTATTTTTGTTTTTACTTTTTTGAGACAGGGTCTTAGTATATAGTTGAGGCGGGCCTGGAATCTCCATCTTTGTGCCTCAGCGTCCCAAGTTCTGGGACTACAGTTCTGGGTCAACATACTTGGCTCACAATGCACTAACTTTATCAATAAAAGTAGGCTCATATTGGAATTAAGATCACATTTTAATTCTAAAACTGACAATCTCCAGTGATGGCATTATGGGAAAACTATACAGAAACTCAGGCTAAAAAGATACTCATCTGATCTACTAAAAACAGGTTAAACAATATTTAATATTTCTTTCAATAATGTTCAGGTCTCTGGAGTCTACAGTGATTCAGTTAATGGGTCCAAAGCTTAGATTAACAATGTATTTAAGATTCAACTCAGAGAAGTCATGTCTGGGTGTGTGCCATAACAGTCCACGTAGAACAATTAGTCATCCTTGACACAATCCAAAGAACAGATTTTACATGGCTGATTTTTCAGGGCAAATTTGGAATTAAAGCACTGTCGAAATTTTGCCCTCAGGATACCAAAGCAGAATGAAAGCTTAGCCTTAAACTGAGTTCATCAGTGGCCTCTATTGGGCATTGAAGGTCCTCGGTTCTGCCTCCATCCTCTCTTGAAAACTGGAAGAAATACTCAGATCTTCCCTGGGCAGCAGAGTGGTAATGAGAAGTGGGTATATCTTTTTTTTTTTTTTTTTGGCAGGGGTAGGGTTCCAGGACTCAAACTCAGGACCTCATGCTTGCCAGGCAGACACTGAGCCACTGAGCTAAGCCCCCAGCCCCTAGAAGTGAATATATCTTAACTGAATGCAGAGGAAAGAAGAATCCAAGTTCAGTCACTGTCCAACCAGCCCATGAAAAGTTAAAGGACACCACAGGCTAGAGAGGAGGCTGTGACCCATGACTGCTCATGTGTTGTCAGTTCCATCCTTGTCCACAAGGAACAGGACTATCAATCTGACTGTCAACTGGCCAGTGCACTTTGACAAGCAATTCTTCACTGAGTCAGGCCCACCAAGGGGTACTCTCCATCTCCAAACTCATTTACTTGTACATAAACTTATTAGGAGAAGATACTGCTGAACTGTCTGCTCTAACCTGGAGGTGAGGGAAGATATACAAAGTAGAGTCCGGAGGATTCCTTCTATGGGAACTCAGGCATAGTCCCTGCTGCTCTGACTAGCTCAGAACCCTTTCTGAATGAGTTCACTCTAAAAAAACCCTCCTACTTCTCAGAGTTAGCTTCTTCTCCCTGAACTTGACCTTGACACTCCAGCATCCTCAGGACTGGTGTTCTTGGTAGATTCGTTTTATTTTATACATGTTTCACCTAATTGTAGGGCTTGAGGAGTTTTGAGATGGTAAGGAAGCTGCTTCAGGCTACAGAAAAAAGCGTTTAGTAATGTATAATGTATGGTAGGCTGAATAATGGCTCCTAGTGACATCCTAATCCCCATGCTATGGTTTTGTTGGATGTGCCCTCAAAGCCTCATATGGACATGGAGGGCAGGCTTTTTGAAGGCAGCTAGAGTTTGTGACTGGTCATTGTCTACTGCTGGGATTGTGTATGTGAGTACTACACTCACCCTAGGGGAGGTGACCTGCATATAGCATAAAGGAGGGAAAGTCTTGTTTCTTCCCTTTTGCTCTAGTTGCTTTTGCTGTCTTCTCCACCATGAACTGTTGCCCCTGTGCCACACCACGCTGTCTTGGAGCCAGCTGATTATGGACTGAAACCTCCACAAACTGTGAGCTAAATAAACCTTTCCTTCTTTAATTTTGAGTATCAGGTATTTTGTCTTAGCAATGAGAAAAGTAACTAAGACACCCCAGAACCTCACAAGGCAAAGAGATTTAGCCTACATGATTAAATTAATGATCTTAATATGGAGATTACCTTGGGTTGTCTTGTGGAGCCCACTGGGATCATGAGGAAGGTCAGAATCAGAGAACAAGATATGACAATGAAGACAGAAGCAGATGTCAGAGTGATATAACTGCCGGTTGTGAAGACAGAAGAGGGTCACAAGCTAAAAACGTAGAGCAATCAGGAGCTCATTCTCTCTGGGAGCCATTAGAAGCATGTACCTTGATGACACCTGATTTTACCCCCATCAGACTTATTTTGGTCTTCTGACTTCAATGACTGTGGGATAACAAATTTGTGTTGGGTTAGACCCCTATATCTGTAGAAATTTGTTACAGCAGCAATAATAAATAATATATAATGTAAAATATTTTGCCATCTGCATCTCCTTGATTCAGCCTGTGGTAGAGCTGTCAGGCCAAGTTTACTAAAGGTTTTAGTGTACCTGCCTGCAAATGAGAGCATCCTAAAATGACAACACAGAGGTTAGGCAGAGTTTTGTTTTATGACATTTTCAGACTTTCTGGATGGGTCTCAGAATTTGTATGAGCTTATAAGTCATTAGGTTAAATCAGTATACGTTTCCTTCTCTTTTCCAAAGAATTATTATAATCCTTGCTATGAACAAGTGTAGAATTTTTAAGTCTTCTACATATGTGGGTTCAACTCCACTTTTCTGCAAAAGAAAGATGGAGGACATTTATTCCTGGCCTATGATAGAGCTGCTTTAAAATTATTCATATTGAAATCTTACAGAACTTGAAGTGTTGAGATTTCTAATAGTTTATTCTAAAAAGGTATTCACAGACTAAAACTCAAAGAATGGGAAACAATATTCCCTGCAATAGGAACTCAAAAACAAGCAAGAGCACCTATCCTATTTTCATTTAAATTGGACTTCAAGACAAAATGATTAGAAGGAGCAAAGAAGGTCACTATATATGGGTTAAAGGAACCATTCAACAGAAAGAGATAACAAGTATAAACATGTATATACCAACAAACACTGGCATACACAACATCATAAAAGATCAGATAAACATCAACACAATTATAGTAAGGGACCTTAATACTCTCAGTCAAAAGTAAATCAACAAAGAAATATCACAACTGAACCAAACATTCAAGCAAATGGACTTGACACAGAAACCTATGCACATATAAACATAGCAGTTGGTACTTGTGGCCCCCTCTATAAAATTGCCAAATGCTGGCAGTGGGTTACAGAGACTTGCTTGGCTTTTCTATAACAAAGGTCCAGAGGGCCTTTTAAAAAGAGAAATTAGGAAATACACCACATACAAAAGCTGCCACCTGCTCTGTCAGTGCCATAGGACAGTCGCTCTCACACTGCCTTGTCCATTAGCACTAGCCAGCAGGCTAGTGGGGGGACTGCTGGGACTCAGCCCCCAAGTTTTGGAGTTAGCAGGTCTGGAGTGGAGCCAAGAATGTGCATTTCCAGCTGTGAATATAGCTCTGTAGTAGGATACTTGCCTAGCCCCAGGTTTGATCCCCATTAGTACACATGCACACAGGAATGTGCATTTCTACCAGGCTGTAAGGCAATGCCAGCCAGCAGCCACACTCAGAATGAACACAGCTGAGGGATGATCTTCAGTGCAGTCCCCATTCTCCTTCATGTCCTGAAAAGGGCCATGACTTCCTTGTCTGACTGCCAAGCTATTTACTATACAGTGGTATCTCAGTTTATAGACACTTCTGTTTGTGAACAACTCTGTTCACAAACAGAATGTTTGACAAAAGTTTGTTTGTGTTTGCAAACTCTGCATCAGGGTGATGAACATGACCACAGCCATCTTTTCTACATGAACACAAACGCGGCTATTTTACCCAGAAACATGGAATGAATTAAGTTCCTGAACCGAAGTACCACAGTACTGTAGTTGTTGAAGTACTTCCATCTTCTACTTGACTCTGAGCTGCAGTGCTCCAGATTGGCTCATCCTGAACCACCTAGAGAGCTGTTAAACCCCTCAATGCCCAGGCCTCACTCCAGGTCCACTGAACCAGAACAGAGAAAGGAAGGGGTGGGAAGTGGCCAGTGGTCAGTGGCTTTTAAAGCTCCCCAAGTGATGTAAAGTACAGGAGGACAAATGAATAAACTAGTTAGAGCAAACAATGGGAGGCATTGACCAGTCTGTCTCAGTGCTGGGCAGGTTTCTTGCATAGCAACAAACAAGAGGTGCTTCATAAATGCCCGCTGGCCAGTGAAACTAATCAACCACAAAGGTAGCACCTTCTTCCTCAGGGGCATCAGGATGGACACAGAGAAACAAATTTCATCATCATAAATCACTAACCTTCATGATGGTAATGGCCCTATAATAAAAGAAACTCCTCTGAGAAAGTTCTCTCCTGTATCTACATGTCTAGATGAGTGTCATGACAATTATCGATGAAAACTAGAAAAAAAAAATGGGTTCCACAGCAGGAGTCTGCAAACTATGACCCACAGGCCAAACCCAGATGGCACCTATCCTTAAAAATAAAATTTGAAGGCTTGTACTCACACCATCTACATCCACATTGTTACAAATGCATTCACAGTACACTGGCAGAGCTGAGAATTTTTTGCTGAAATGGTGTACAGTTAAGTCTCTGACTTACAAACATCTGAGTTGCAAACGTTCAAAGATATGAATGGATCTCACACTACAAACATTAGTAGATGTGAACAAATCCTGGAAGTACCTCACGTTTGCTGGACACTGTCGCAGCAGCACTGCTGTGGGCTCGCTGTACCGTGCGATGGTGTGCCCTAGTGCAGTGCTCAGTCAGAGGGTGTCCGGAAGTGAGAGGAGAGGCAGCGGTGATATGGGGGCACTCCCAGGGAGTGCAATGCAGTATACACTGCATATCTGTGTCACAGGTGTGTAAGACTTGCTCTGTCACACTTAGGAACGAATCTGAAAGTCAGGGACTTACTGTACTTCACAAAGCCAAAAATATTTGCTTTCTAGCTGGGTACGGTAGTATATGCCTTTAATCCTAGCGCTTGGGAGGCTGAAACAGAAGAATTACTCCAAGTTTGAAGCCAGCCTGGGCAACACAGTGAGCTCAAGGTGAGCCTGAGCTACATAGTGAGACCCTGTTTCAAAAGAAAAAAAATTTTTCTGTGCTTTTTGGTCTTTTAAAGAAAAAATTGGCAACCCTTGCCCTGGAGAAACTCACAAACAAAAGAATAGTGGTAATATCTTCCTTCAGATGATGGAACCATGAGTGACTATTTCCTTTTTCTATTTTTTGGCCAACTTTTCTTTGAAGAACAGTACTTTAAAATAACAGAAGAAGAAATGAAAGAAGAAGAAATGATCTCCCTTAATACAGGCTGTGGCTGGAGGGCTGCTGCTCCTTGTGGAGGATGGTACCTTATTTCCGATGGCTTTTTTGGGTGGGAAGTTGTAGGCCCGCACTTGTGGGTACTTGTTTTGCAACTTCTGATGCAAACCCCGGAACTCTGTGTACCGTCGGTAAACATTCCACTCATCATCTTTTATCCGGATATAAACCTGTTGGGAACAAAAAGAAAGAAAGGCAGTGTAAGCATCTTTTAAAACCCTCATCACGAAGGGGTAGGATTTTAGGACTGTGGCAGGGCAGGGACAAGTTGGTCTCACCACTAGATACCAGATGCCTGGCTCAGAACAGAAAATCAATGGGACTGACTGAACAAATGGGCACATGAGAGACTTGGGCAGGCAGGTGACCAGAATGATACTCCACATATCACTTCCTCAAGATGAGAAGAGACTGCTAGCCAGTTAACAGCAGAGGTGTATTTAAATGTGCACATGTCACATGTGCTTTGTTGCGGAAGAGGTTGCTGGTTAGGTGCTATTCCCCCTCTCTGCCACTGCTTTTGCCCAATGCAGCTGAGAATACCCCCCACCTCCCCTCCCCAGATGGGAAGGACAGCATCTAGGTCAACTGGCCTCCAGCTAGGGACTACACAAACCACCACATGCACAGGGCAGAATTTAGTTTGGGAAATGAGGGAAGGGGCTGAACTTATATCTACTTAGCAGAACAGAGGCTCACATCCAGAGGGGATAAGCACAGATGGGGAATAAAGCTTCTTTATTTTAAAAAAATTGTAACTCTTGAGGAAACACTTTGGGTATACAAAATGTGAGGGATTTTTCATGGGCCCTAGCACCTCTGGGGACATACAACAATCTGGTCACAAGGGAAAACAGAGAAGTGGGAAAGAGATCAATGCACTTTAAAAAATTACATGAGTTAAGAACAGCTTAGGGGGTACAATCACGTGATAAATGGCTATTGTAATTTATAATCAGTGAGTGTCAATACCCATCTAAAAGCCTCTTTAACCATAAAAACGGACATCTCTAATGGAGTGATAAATTCTGCCTCTACAGGAAAACCACCCATCTTAACCAAATAAAGACATTAGATCTTTGAATAGTGGTAAGAGTCTTTGACAACATCTCTTTGAACAAGAAGGGAGAAAGGCTTGCACTGAAGAACTTCAATTAATGGATAGAAGTTTCCAGCAGAGTTAAATAGAAAAACAGAAGGCCTATCAGGTTTACAGAAGCCCAAGCTAAGGGGGATAGTAAACATACCAGACAACAGGCATCAAGCAACCCAAACTGTCCTGAGAGCTCAATCTCATCCAATGTGATGAAATTCAAAGAGATCAATGCCAGACCTTTATGAGATGGGGGGACACAGCATAATAGGAGTGGCCTGTGGAGTAGCTCTTAAGGGTTTCAGTAAACTTAGTTTAAGTAAATAATGGTTGAGTGCCACTACAAAAAGCTCATGAAATTGAAGACATCATTAGGAGGAATATAATGAATTCTATAATAAAGGTGTTGATAGTTCTGCTCCATTCTAAATTGACTAGACAACTTACTTTCACTTGGATGTTGACTATTAAGAGATGAATGGAAATATGTCCAGAAAGGCTCAGCTCACCTGCTACATGAAGTGTGGCCTGTAACCCAGGAGCATTAACATCATGTGGGAAGACACTGGAAGCAGAGAATCTTAGGCTCAATCCCAGAGGTACTGACTCAGAATCTGCATTTCAACAAGCACTTCCAGTAGGTCATTCACATTTTACACTAAGCCCTAGGAGATGATTTGCAAATTATCAGAATAATGTAGATGAAAAATGCTAAAGGATTAGACCTGAGAAAGGTGGAGATGACAGAAATCATCCAGTTCCTAGAAAGGCTGTACTGAGAAAAAAAAGAACCAACATGGAGGACTCGACTGGGCCCCTGGGAGCACCTTGTCGGGGTGGAGCCCAGAGGTTTGCAGGGGTGACCCTGTTGACTCAACCAGACCCCCGATGGCCTTGAGGGCTTGTCAATGGGGTGCTGACCATTGTGTACCTGGTTCCCTGCCTATCTACTGTCTTTGAGGATGGGTGCTTTCCCACCTCCTGCCATAGCAATTTGTGTGCACCCACATTTGTTACAGCATAATTTGAAGCAACCACATGTCTTCCCAACGTGAGAGCCTGAGGGAGTAAATAAACCAAAAAGTACAGTTATTATCAGAGGGAAGATGACTCATTGGGTGGGAGAACAATGGAGATGAGGGTAGAGAAAATAGTTTGATTAATAGAACGTGCCATCATTTGTATAATGGGGCAACAAATGCAAAGGTAACATTATGTAATACAGCATCCAGTGTTAATTCCCTACTATCTTCTCTATAATTTTGTATTTCCTTTATTGTTTTTGTGTTATCCTGCTTTATATATCTCCATTCTTTTGTCTTTAAAATTAAAAAAATTTTTAAAAAGAACCAACATGATATGTGCCAGGTGTTTCAGGTAATAGACTGCCAGCAGGCAAATAAAGCAAGACCAGTTTCTGGGCGGAAAAACTTTAGCAGACAAAGCTGCCCAAAGAGGAAAAGGCAGAGGTTTTTTGGTGCCAAGTTTCCAAACAGTAGTACATAATGACTGATAGCACTGATATCACAAACATGCAAGTATTTGATTTACAATAGCAAAGCACTTATGAAACCCCAAAGCATCTGCAGCGGCTTGGTTGGCTGTGGACATCTGAACTTCAGGCTTTCACAGTCTCCATAGCCTGGGTGACACAAGAGGAATCAGTTCACAAGTAAACCCAGCAGGCTCTTGGGAATTTAATGTACCACTCTTGAATAACAGTGAGTACCAGTCCCCTACCCAATATCCATTTTCCTCCAGAACTGCTGAGGTAGCAATGTGTTCATCCAAAAAAGCCAAAACAAGAAAACAGTATTTAACCTACATTTTCCTGTCCCCCTTGCAGATAAGCCTGGCTAATGAGCAAAATCATTGCAGCCTTCTAAGTTTTCTAAGAAATTTCTTCACAGAGAACTTGACTCAGCTATCAAGTACCCTTTTGTTGTTTTTCTCTCTCAAACAGAGGTGACTAGAGCCTCAACCAGCTACCTTGTGATCATAAGATGATCTTGAGAATAGAAGAAGACAGAATGACTGTGGATATCTGATGAGAGTCACATACTAATTATTAGCTCTATTACTCAATTTCTTTTTAACAAAAGAGAAATAGTCATCTGTCACTGATCAGGGCATTTTTTTACACAGGTGACCCAATACATTTTAAATCGATTACATCTGCTTGTGGTGTATTTTTACAGATATCCAAACTCTCCTTGGAGAGTGCCAAGTATAGTTACTTGGCTTATCATTCAGGGCAGTAATTTATACACATCAGAGTAAGCAAACTTTGGCTCATGGGCTAAACTGGGGCACATGTTTTTGTTTACCTATTTTTCATAGCAACTCCTGTAATACAATGACAGCTAAGCAGCTGCTACAGAGACCTGCAGAGTTGAAAGTATTTCCTTAAGAAGTTGTAAGACCCCCAGCGTAGAGCATCAGGAAGTCCTTGTTATTTTTCCACCAATATATCCAAGATCCAGAATGGACAGGGACAGTGCTGGATGAGCTGCATTAACCACAGGAGGCTCTGGAAGCCATAGTGTGCCAAAGCTTCCCTGGTGATTTGATGAGTGCACTACTTGGAGATCCCTGACATAAATCACAGACTTGGGAGTAGGACAGAAAAGGTATGCCACCTTTCTAGTCAGTCACTTCATCCTCTGTGCAACGGAGTTGAGATGAATAGCTCCCACCCAAGGTCATATGAAGAGCAGCAAGGTCTATAAGCAAGGCAGCTATGCCTGACGTCTCACAGACACCACAAAGACCAGGGGGAATTTGATTTGGGGAACAACAGAGGGGACTAATGTCAAGATATAGACTCTCAGCCCAGTTGAACACGTCATGTCCAGATGGGACAAGCACATCTATCATAGGCCATTTCTTTGTTCTAGCCAAGTTGTAACTCTCAAGAGAACACTCTGGGTATAAGACATGGGCACTGTTTTCTGGGTCTCTTATAGACCCTGATGCCTTCCAGGGACAGAGTAGTTACTCTGAATGGAAACCAGAGAGTAGGAAAGTGATCAATGCCTTAAAAACATTAGGCTAGTTAAAAACATCGGGAGGGTAAAGTCTCTATAAATAAGTGACTATTGTAATTTGCAATCAGTGAATGTCAATATATTGTATATCTTAAAACCTCCTTAACATAATAAAACAAGAATCTCTAATGTGAATAATAAATTCTACATTTTTAAAAAAACTAAAAAATAAAAAAACATTAAAAATAATACAGAATTTCAAAACAGGATGATAGGAAATCAACAATGGTCGTTATAACGCGTATTGTTATCTTCAAAGTAGTTGTTCAGATTACCAGATACAGGCAAGCAAAATTGATTTTAAAAAAGTTAAGCATTAACTGTTCCCTTCAATAAAGCAATAGAAATTAGTAGTACAGTTATCTTAGCTATCTTGTGTGTGTGTGTATATATTTTCCCCTTCTTTCTTTTCTCCTTTCCCTCATCCCAGTTGTTCTTTCCTATTTGAGTAGTTTCTTTCCCCTTTCACAATATCTATTGTATCTTTCAGATTTTATTTACTCTCTCTACATTTTTTGTATTATGCATTCAAAATCCCATTGTTTTCATTCTGTAGAAGCCTTGAGCACCCATGTCTCCATGTTTTGTGTTTTGGCCAGTGACCCAAATCCATACCTCCCGTCTACACTTCTGACTTGAACTCCAGATTCAGACTTGATTCCCCGTGGCCACCTAAAACTCACCATATCTCAGTCTGCATCCGGGATCTGTCTGTACATTTGCTTCTCCTGGGACCTTGTTCCACCAGAGACTGGAAGTCCCAGGTCCCTAAGCCAGCAATGTATGTATTAACTTTGACCAGTTCTGTTCCTTATTACCCCCGACACACATCCAAAGATTGAACCACAAGGCCAGGCAGCTCAACCTCAAATTCACCTCCACATCATCTCCACTCTGGATCACTACATGTAACCTCTTTAACTATTCTTCTAGCCACCTGTGTTATCCTCTGGGTTCTGGTTCACTATTCCCCAAACACCGGAAGGTCTAGGATAGTATGATTTTGCTTGCATTTCCTTTAAGAGTCTTTCATTTCTTAAATTCTTCAAATGTCTTTGAAACCAGAATGATGCCAATTTGATGGATTTCTTTAAAACATTCTATAAAATATTCAGGTTGGAGAAACTATTCTGGAGATGGTATCCCCTGATCATGGACTACAGCAGCATCACAGAAGGTAACACTTCTCTCACTGCTAGTTATGCTGTTAGGCAACATGCTTCTGAGACGCAGCTCATTTATCTGAGAAATGGGTATAAATGAAAAAAGATGCTTGAAAGCATTTATCAGAATTCTCACACTCTGTAACTGCTAGTTGTTGCTATTACTAACCTGGTTGTCATTCCTGACCTTGCCATCATAGAATTTCACCAAAATGATGGAATTATGCAAACTTTAAAAAGCACCAATAGGGGCATCACCTTGTGACTTTACAATCTCTATTAGAGGACTCTTGCTTAGTGAAGAACAAGAATACATATTTCTGATCACAAATTAAACAAATTATGCTATGGATCATTAATTTACTTAATAAAATATAAAGTGTGATGCCTCTCCCCTGAAAAACTCCAAAATATGAGTCAGGGGGATATATGACAGAAGCTCTATGGTAGGCCTGGGTGGCACCCCTCCCTTCTCAGCTACCATAACTGTCTGGAGAACATCCTAGCTTCTTTGGGACCAGTTTCCTCCTATAATATGCAGAGTTGGATAGGACTGTTTCTCAGGTCTTGAACAGCTCTCCAGTTCTGACAGTCTGAGTTCCTGGATGATTTATAAGCATGTACCCCACTGGGCCTTGCCCATTCTGTGTTCATCCCTATTTCATTGTGAAGATCAAGGGGTTCACATAACCAGCAGAAGCCTGACCTGTAGGCTTGCTTTAGGGAAACTTAATTTTCTTTTTCTTTATTTTATTTTTTTTTTTTATTTATTTTTTTTTTATTTTAGAAACATAAAAGTACAAAAACATATTGACAAACAGACACCAATTATCATAGAAAATAGTACAATCACAACTAATCTATAGACAAGGTGATATGGTCTCAACAGTAGTTGTTGTTTTATCCATTGATATCTTCGAATTGTAGAT